>JBBPPQ010000094.1:0-27096 GCA_038092035.1 Leccinum disarticulatum
TGATGCGGTGGCACGTTGTGTGCATACTGCGTGACTTGTCACTCCGAAGCCATGTCGCTACTGCGTGACTTTGTCTGCGAGGCCACCTTTTTTCGAGGTCCGCTCGGCCGTCACCGGTGGCGACCGTGGCGTATGTGGCAGTGAGGGATGGCAGTGTTTCGAGAGGGGAATTCTCGCCCAGGTCGAAAGGGGTGCGGGCGCGTAGGGAACAAAAGGCACGGTAAGGAGGTTGCGTAGAACCACGAGGGCCGAGCCGTGTGCATGAACGACTGCACTCCTGCACGCTGACGATGTGAGGGGCTAGTGTGTGGCACGAGTGCGGGTATGCAGGAAGAGTGGGTACGTAGCAAGCATTATGGCCGCTAAACATCGCCGCCGCCGTATCAGAAGCTGAGTAGTTGATTTTACCCCTGCGCCATATTAACGTCTCCACTTACATACTGATCAAGAACAAGACTTACTATAACTCAACCGTGGGATGGATAGTGACGACACTGAGGGCCGCCGGGGCTGCACAACGCGCATGACTATGTGCGTTGTACAGACGTTCCTCCATTGACGAGGGCAACGGCAGGGTAAGGACGACGACGACTCGGAGATGCTGGGGCGAGACGGGAGAGAGAACGCGGACGGGTACAGCTGAGGGATGCTTCGTGCTCATCTTGGCCGATCTCGAGAAGAATTATATCGTAGGTTTCATTGAGGCTGGTCGGGAGGTCGTTAAGTACCTGTCGGATCCGCACTGTGGTCGCACATCGCCTGAAACTGTTGAGTTGACATTGAACCCATCGAAACCTAGATAACAGCAAGATGAATCTATGATAACTACCCGTTTTCAGGGCACTCACATCCCATCAGCTCTCTTGCATAGAACCGCGTGGATCTCATGCTTCAGGCTAGCCCCAAGGCGTCGAAGGCGTCGAACGGAGTCCAGTTCTCTCGTGACATGTAGTTTGATAGGTTCCAATATTTCATAGTTCAACATTTCCATGTCGATTGACGGAAGCCCTGACAAACCTTCCTTGATGACTTGAAGTGGACGGCTGGTCACGAATAATCGAATACCGCCCTTCTGCAGTTCCGCAAAAGCATCGAGAATGCTTTCGACATCCTTACACTCATCTAAAGCGTCGATAACAAGGAAAGGTTGTCGGGTGAGTTGTTTCGTTGCACGGGAAATATAGCGAGCAAGAAGTCTAGGATTGTTGATGACCGAACCACCTTCGTCCCTCTCCTTGATCAGCTCGCCAATTGAATCACTGGGATCAACGGCGTGATGACGAAATGACTGTACGAGTTGGGAAAGGAGTGAACGCAACACCTCTGCGGCGCTCGTATGCCGTTTATGTTCTCTGCTGCTCGCCTCATCGAAAACTGAGACATGGAGGGTACAAAGACGACATACCATCCACTCCCGTCAGTACGCTTTGTTTTCTGTGCTCCGTCCCGCTGGAAGGGTTCTTTGGTACGACTTGTGTGAGACCCTGTTTGGTGGATAACTCTTGCGTACGCAGTATACTAGATGACGGAACTTTGACCGACTGCTGTTGAAGGCCAGCCTCGCGATTCCTGGTGTGATGATGAAATGCACGGTCTGACGCAAAAGTTGAGATACTCACCATATATTCGTCGAAAGCAAGAAATGGAAGTAACCTTCATGTTTCCAGAAAAGCCTGATTGCCAGGATACTCTGGTCTTTGGACGACGCGGGGGATGATGATCGAAACAAACTCTTCACGCCACGATCGAGCTTCGGATTGAGAGACGCTACCATCTGATTCAAGATATCCAAACACGTCTTGGGTTCTCCGGTGCCCAACCAGTCCTTGAGCCGGTCGTCGATAACATCGCTCTCCATGAGCAGCGCCTTGTTCAGAGTTTCCATCATAGCCGCAGAAGCGACACTAATCTTTTCTAGTTGAAAGCTTTCAGAGGTTTTGCTGCCTGAGCACTTTACGAGCGTGTCGGCAAGTCCTAGAGCGAACACGGTCGCAGATTTACGTCAGCTACCAAGACCGCGACGCGTCTCCGAGGTACTGAAGCAATACAACTTTATGGACGATCAACTTCGAGAACTTGTGGGACGACAAACGCCGTCGCATTGGGATGGCGCTCCAAGTGCTGTCATCGAAAAGGTGGGTCATTGACAAAGCGGTACTATTTCTCTTCGAGCTTTGACCGACGATGTGCTACAGTTTGGCAAGCGCTCAAGCTGGATGTCGACTGGAGCAACCGATGCGAGGAGACGTTGATCCCTCGTCTCCTAAAGCAAACGCCATGGACAAATTCCTTCGTCTGCTCCGTTTCGTGGATAATTGTTTTACCCATGATGCGTTCACTGGACAGTTGGCGTCGACTCAAAGCTGACGCGATAGTCGGTGTACATTACATCGTATTCGTTCGTGTTTTATCTGACTCAGGCTATTTGCATGTACAGTCACTAGTACATGGCAGGCAGTAATCTTTCGTCTGCCTCACAATCCCCGCGAATTTCCACTTTGATACCAACGCCTGCCGGGACACAGCCTGCTCCAAACGCACGTTCCAAAGCAATCTTGGATTGGAACCCGGAGCGGTGCATTGGGAGTATGTACGCCGGCGCGGGACGCAGTTCGTTTGCCAAAAAGTTGACTGTATCGGGGATACGAGGGACGAGCTCCGGGCCTGCTAGATGGAGTCCACCGATCACCTAGACCATCATATGACGCGAGGCGTAGAAAGGGAAGGATGCAAGCCAAGTACCATGTAGATAGGTCTAAGAAGCTTCTGTACTGCGTCTTTGACCACGTTTACGATGCCTGCGTGTGAGCACCTAGACAATACATGACAATCCGAGTTCGTCGTTTGAAATAAAGCACACATACGCGCTAAAGATGATCAAGCCCTTGCCAACGACGTCCACAGCAGCATAACGCTCGTCCATGAGATGCTGTCGAATGAGCAACACATTCACACGGAAAACCTCTTCAGGCACGAACGGAACATAACGAACCGGCTCCGACGCCCAACGCCCGCTCTCCTTTCGGAACCGCATTCCGCCGAGCAATCCGCCTTCGTACGGCGTCACTCTCGGGATCTCACCGCTGACATAGACCGTGCCCCCCGCGACCGTATGTCCGACGACAGACGTCCTCACCGTCCCCCCAGCCCTCTCGATCTGTTCCAACGTCGGGTCGTCGGGTCGTCGGGCAAACGACCAATGATCGTCTCGTACGTGGACGGAATCGCGATCCCGCGGGCGTCTGGACGGTCTGGATGCAGGTCCACGACACACGGGCGGCGCGATGATGCAGTGCTGCGCATGCTAAAAAATGCGAGGATACCGCCCGAGTGCCAGTGCGAGAGGATGATGGTCTCAACGTCGTCGACGCGCGTTTGCATCGCGGTCGCGTTGCGCACGATGGATTTGGAGTCGGGGCCGGTGTCGAAGAGGACGAGGTGGTTATTGTTCTCGCTTGCGTGCGTTTCCTCCGATCGCAATGCTGGTTCGGCGCGCGACGTACGATCAAGGCTGAGAACCCATGAGCTCCTGATTGAAGAAGAGAAAAGACCGTTGGTGTTTAATATTTATATTTATCCCTATGCGTTAGCACACACAGATCGTCTCACGAGCTTCACACACCGCATACCACGGCACGCGTTCCGGCGCGTGTAAATGTATCATTGCGCTAAGAAAACGATACATCGCCAAAGAACGAACATCTGTCTCCCCAAGACTAGTGAGCACCGGTGCCCCCTCCACTCCACCCCGTCACGACATCAATCGAACAGAGGGCCAGGAAACACAGCAGAAACAAAGCAGGCAACTCATTCTCATCATACCGCGACCGTATGTGAATGCGTAGCTCTCAGCCATCTTTTGTTGACGGAAGGCCTGTAGTGGAACGAGTGCCAGTGAGCATTGCGCCAAAGAAATAACTGACGTAACGCACGTACCTTGCGATACTGAACGCGCTCCCAGGTGACGAACGCGACGGCGAAGAGAGCGATGGAAGTGATGCCTCCGTAGATGCCCAAACCGATAGGGAACACTTGGATCGTCGTCCCTGGCATCACGAACGCCGCGACGGCCGTCGGAGAAACCGTTGACGACGCCTGGCAAAATAGTAATAACAATAATAACAATAAGTCAAAATGTAGAAATACATACGGCGACGAGCGTCGTGGTGACGTGGGACTCGCCCATGGCCACAGTACAGTTGGAAACTTCTTGAATTTCTTGACCGACTGGGGTGAATGTGATGACCCACGTCTCGGTCATGGTACCGTTGGTGCTGTTAATTTCAGACACCGTGTCAGCGTCGGCCATGCGGGACGGGTGCAGACTCACGTTTGATAGGTGTTGGTAGTCGTGACAGAAGTGGGTGAAGCGAGGGCTGCCGGTATTGTGACCGAGGCTTGACGTGCGACAACATGATGTGAAGGAGAAGCAGACACGAGACCCAAGGAGACGAATAGAGAATGACAACGAAGTAGGAATACATGGTGAACGAAGAGCTCTTGGTGGTTAACGACAAGAAAGATCGTGGGTGACCTGGTCACCCGGTCGGAGGGTCTCACTGGAATGAAGAACAATGCGAATAAATCCTCAAACACGAATGACACGACAATGTTCACCAGTACGAACGCGGCAAGCCATGCCCGTGCGGAGAACGGAATCGGCATCAATTCCAGGATCAGTTCAAATGCCTTTGGAGGGCTCAAGAGCACTGCTGCAGCACACATGTCTCTCGTTAAATGGTTGACCAAGTGAGTCTAGTTTCGTCTGGTCCATCAATTTGAATTTTTATACGGTTCGGTCTGCCTAGCCCCCTGAGAAAGGCGATCAGTCGACCGAATCTTGCCTATAATACCGAACGAGATATATCTTCACATCTTCGACCTCATCACCCCACCCAAAAAACATCCAACGCCAGAGGAACTCCAGATACTCTCCAATATTTCTCGCTTTTGTAGGTTCTTTGCCAACGTCTGCTTTCCACGCGTATGTGAGTTCGTGGAGTTTTCTGGCTCCGTGTTGTGCGATGGCTCCCACAGTTGAGGCGTCATGCGGATCCAACTTGTCTGCAGAGATTGCAACGCAGCAGCCTTTCACCCTCGCCATGGCACAGACAGTGAGAGCGTGCCTTTCCAGAAACTGGACGTACGACTCGGACTTCGCAGGCTCGTACGCAGACGAGCGATACGTCACTGCAATCTCCAGACAATCGACCAACGACACCACCCTCGCAGTGACCCTAGTGTGACACAGGTACGTCAGCGCTGAGTGAGTGCACCGCGGAAGCGGAGCGAGCTAGGAGAGAACATGGGCAACTCACAAGATAAACGCCATGTTCGGGTAATTGCATTAATACCGTGATCTTATCCTCCTGTAAGAATGTAATCAGTCGGCATACAATAATTGAGAGCGCCTTTAAGCAGAGTGAACGAACTACCGTGAGCATGGCATCCCAAGCCATCCCACAGGCATAAACCTGATTAATTCCGCAAGACCAAAGTGATAGCGATCTCGGTAGAGCCACCATCCAAAGAAGAATTATGACCCACAAGAAGCGCCACGGATCAAGTGATCCGCAACGTTATTCTCATCCATCAAATTCACGGGAGGACCACGTCACGGGCGGACGCTCACTGTTCGGTACGGGGTAGGAGGGAATTTGGACTTGCCTTGAGAAACATGAGGTCTTCGCCCATCTCGCGGGCGATGCAATCCACAATCGCGGGTCCAGCGGGCGATTTCAGTTGCGCCCGTGACGGGGCGAAGGCTGGTGCGCGAGAGATGAAATCGGAGACGCAGAGAATGGTAAGATGGGTTTGAAAGCCTTGCAGAGGTAAGTCGACAGTCGATGCTCGCTGGCGACCTTATTCTGAATAGAAGAGGACGGAGACTGCCAGCCTGAGAGAGTGGGAATCAGTGGGCGTTGGGATGAAGAAACTGGAAACGAGAAACGGGATAAGTTGGGCGGGGACCTCAGACGAATTCGTGTGTGACGTTATGATATCCAATAAAAATAAAAATAAAAATAAAGATCTAGACCGAGGTACTCCAACTTGGGGGGAACGTTGGCAGAAGGATGTTACTCACCCTGCAAGAAGAGAGAGAACTCTGTGTGGAGCTAGTAACTAAGTAGTAACTCAACGGTAGCTCGCTCTCCCGGGCCACTTTGCCGTCTTTCGGCATGATTCTCAGCCACGTGCGCCCTCCGCCACTATATCACTACTTCTATCATAATATATGAAGAACTTATCAGCGAGGTCAAGTTTTCGTACTGCGATGTTGAGGACTGGAGTACGAACACGGCGTTGCCATCGCTCGCCTCAAAACTTTCATTAAGTCCGGCATCAGGAGACACTGTTGTAATAGAGTAAGTGGCTTGAGTGGGTCATTTTGAAAGTCTTCTAAGAGCCCCATCCGGGAAGAATTGCATGATCGTGGTAGTGGCAATGCTGGGACTGTCAAAGTGCTGGAGAAGATTGATCCTGCAGGGAAATGCCGTTTGAAGCCAAGGCTTCGCGGGTTCTCGACATAACGTGTACCACTGAGTGGCAAATCGGACGCCAAAACTTGTCATATGTACTAGCGAGTTCTGGGTCCCTGGTGTTACCACGCTCGTCCCTGAGGCCTGAGGCCTGGCATGATGGTAAGTATCATAGAGTTGTTAATAGCCACGATAACAGTTGCACTTCTATATTCCTAATCTCTATCACCTGGCAAGACGTCGTAAGTCTCCTCTTCTCTCGCAGGCAGACCCTAAGTATAGTCGTTCCTGCTACTACCTCCTCGCGGATGTGACTCTTTTGAACGCGCGCTTGGCAGGGAAAGTAGATTAGTCATTACACAGCCACGTAGTGTTTTGCGTTCATTTCCGACGCACCGTGCCACGGCTCTGTTCTAGTGACTCCCCAATCAGCTAGTGCCGAGAGACAATACTCGAGCGAAGGATTCCAGTTTGTCAACGGTATCCGTCGAGCCCGTGAAATCGCAAATACGGAACTTGTCAGCAGCGATTCTTCGTAGTACAGTACTCGAATGTCTGAAATGCGTTCTCTGACAGATCATATCAATCACGGAACAACTTAATATCACAGATCGACCTACTATTACTAATACATCACGCAGTCCTTCCCACGTGACATTGGGTTTTGACGTAGCATCAATGAAGCACTGGAAACACACGCTTTAGTTGGTCAGGACAATATTATGATACCAGTCGAAATACGATACCTTTGTGAACGTGTCCCCTACTTTGGTATCATCATGTGCAAGTTGTTGATCTCTGCAAGCAGACATACAAATCTGATGAAAGGCGATTATTGAAAGAAACGACAGGAGGCTGCATTACTCACCACTCTGAGTTCTCCTACCTCGAGGGTGCTGGATGTCGACGGGCTGATCAACCTGGTACTGGCTCTTCTGATTGGCTGTGGAATAATGCAACGTTTCTGGCCATACTTCTTGTTTAATCTCACTGCAATTCGTTATGAATGACGATCTCATAAAGTACCGAGTAAAAGCTTACAGAGAATTGCAATTCCAGTTGCGACACCTTTACGTTTCGGAGGTGAGTGTTCAAATCATGATACCTTGATCGTTTGGAGGACTTGGACGGCTGACCTTTGAACAATTGACCAGCACCAATAGTCCATGCCCTCGAATATTTATTTGGCCGCTTGCCCCTTTGCAAGTCTGTCAAAGCTAGCACGTTAGAGACGCGGTGTGGAGACATGGTTGACGCAATACATACCGAGCAGAGTCTTAGAGTGGCAGCAGTCAAAAATTGTCTAGTAACAACGTCAGTGAGCATAAATTAGCGTCATCTTGCTGAATGCGGGTACCAGGTGACTCAAAACTTGCCTTTTAGGGCGGTCTTGGGCTTTCGATCATGGACCAGGGTTGGACGTAAATACTGTAGGTTATGTGACGACGTTTAGGACCTGATTGATTCAAAGTCAAATCATTGACCCACAACCGACAAGTTGGTTCGTAGCGCTCAACTTGCGTGTCTCTAAGTTGCTGCTTGTCCTGTCATTCGAGTTGCTTTGGCGTATTCAAACAAACCACTGGGGATCTCTTCAAAAGTCGCATCAGGAATCAGTACAAAATTGTCTCATGGATTTGCAGTCTGAGGGATGGACAGCTCTGAGCTATGCTCCAATGCCAGAAAATAACAACATCGACTCGACTCGCCCGGCAAGATAAGGTTCAACGTTCAGGCCTTCAGGGTCGATCCTTCTTACATAATTAGTCACAGGCCTATCGCCGGGAGCTTCTCGTTCCCCTCGTTTCTCTCCCTTTCCACATCCCAATACCTTGAGAGTGTTGAGTGCCTCTACACAATGTGTCAATGAATCAATGAGTCACGCAAAACCTCGAATGCATGACGTCCGCCTCTTCTGTGCGCACCGCCCCAACAGCGCAGCGAATACAAATCATCCCATTTTGGGTAACACCGCGGGCATTGGCGTGTAAAAAGGCTGCTAAATTGGGGTACCGATGCCGCCACCGAAAAGACTAGGGTTTCAAATCGAGTCACTCAGTCACTGGCCAGTGTATTCGTTGATAAGTTACAAAAGTTACAAAAGCTACAAAACTTCAAGTTTTGTTCGTATAATTGAAGCACAACTTTCATCAAAGATGATAAATCTTGAAGACACAAATAGCATCAACGACAAGGATAACGGACTTGAAATTTTAAGGATCTAAGTATACTGTAACTGCGAAGTCTAAATCCTGTAGGATTTTTACTGCCTTTGAAACCCTAGTCAAACTTTTCGTCGGTGGCGCATCGGTGGCGCATCGATACCCCAATTTAGCAACCTTTTTACACGCCAATGCCCGCGGTGTAAACGCGACGTCGTCTCGTGGGCAATCGTGTGAAGAATGCTCGGTTGAGTGCAACATTGTGAGTTGTTGGGGTTCAAGAGACCGTGCCCCCGATAAGTTGGGTTAGAAGGTTCAAGTCGGAATACGCTCAAAGAGAGACACGGCGACGTAACTAAGCGAAAGTGGCAGCATTGCTTGAGAAGCGACGAAAATGTCGCTACTTACATTCGATGTCTGCATGCGCACGGATTTACAATACTATTGATGAAACATCACCAGATCAACGACTGATCCCATACTTACTTATGTATATGATGTGGGCCCGACGGCACCTGCCAACCACCTGCTATGTGATCGTGGTTTGTCAGGCTTGTACGTACACCACGCCGCATGTTTCACTCCGTACGTCACTAGGTGGCCTGAAAATGTCTTGGAGGATAAGTAAGTACGTTGACATGACCAGATTGAAGTCATATAGAAGTCACTGACTCAGGGTGTGGGCACGTGAGTGCACGAGTAAATATTTGTGACGACACCGTGGACTCCGAACTCGGCGGATATGCTGAAACCCTTCGTCGGACGTCGAATGACCTCAAGACGAGGAGAACGGCACCGCCTTCCAAGGCCCAAGTGCTAGTTACGATAGTCGATCACAGTACCCAGTGATTTGAATAACAGGACGTCTGAACCGCCGTATGGTCGCAAATCTGTGTCCTAGATTATCAAACATCTACTCCGGGAACGTCGTACGACGTTAGTACAGTACAACAATATCATTAATCGAAACAAACGCATAGTGCACAAACTGAACAAATACGTTACTAAATAGATAAAAGACAAATGTAAATACTGCAGTTATATATCTGAGTTTGTTGACGCTTGGATTACATGGCTGATGACACGCACGTACTACAAATTAGATGGTGCAACGGAGTAACCTGAACAATAACTCACCAAGGGGAAGATTTCGGCGTCGTATGCCATTGCGAATGCGGCCAATGCTCATATCAGCATCTTCCAACCGTTTTTCCGCCATCTCTGCGCGGCAACGGTACAGTTTGGTGAATGCGGTGTATTCCTCGAGAATACAATCGGTAAGGTGTTTTTGCGCTTGTCGTACTTTTCTCTTCGCCCGCGCAGCCTCTAAGGCGAGCATTGCCTCCTCACATTCAGTTTCAGTGTCGAGACTAGAGTCGGAATCAGAGCTGAGAGACAACTTGACGTCCTTTGAATATTAAATGAGTACATAATACAAATGGTGGAATATGCTTACCTCCTCAGCTCTGCAGTCGTCAGATACCCTCAAGATACGCAAACACTGGCGGCCCAGTCCAGTGGAACCCACGACCGTGCTAGAATCGGGCATGGATTTCTTGCGAGGGATGAGAGGAATATAATACAAGTTATGACTCTCGGCAATTGCCGGATATCTCTTGCACCGAAGTTCATGCATCATGCCTTCATGTCCGAATTGCGGAAAATACTACAAGAGTGCATCCAGTATCACGCGTCACCTTAGCCAACCGAGGACATCTTGCTTGGACATTATTCACAACCTCGTCCAAATTACGACTCCATCAAATGAGTCCTTGGATCCCGATGAATCGAGCAGTTGCGGTTTTGATTCGAACAAGTACCCAGAAATGTATAACGATAGCATGGACGTAGACTCAGGTTGCAATTCGGAAAATCCGGAGGAGGACGATGAGGGGCCTGTAAGGGAAGAAGTCGTTGATGAATACGTCGGGGCTGCCATCGGGTACGGTGAAGGAATGACGTTCATGGACCTTTTCGACAGCGATGAATTCGCCAAAGAAAGGGAATCGAACCTTTTCTATCCTTTCTCTGGGAGAGAAGATTGGCAAATGGGACATTACCTCCTCGCGTCAGGCCTCAGTATGGCCGCTATTGACAAGTTTCTGACTCTGGACTGGGTATGATCACCGCTTGCTAGAATAATACATTTTGCGCTGAGCCTGCGCTAGATCAAAACATTGCCATTATCCTTTCGGACGGCCAAAGAACTTCGTGGCCGTGCTGAACTCCTTCCTCGAGGTCCGCAATGGAAGTGTCAAGAGATTCCAACGTCTCACCCAACAAAATCACCCGTTTGGCTATATTGGCGCGATCCTGTCGAGTTACTTGAAGCACTCTTTGGCAACCCTCTCTTTCGCGGAAAGATGGATCTTGTTCCTCGCAAAGTGTATCAGACGGCGGCTCGTCTAGTGCGAGTGTACAGCGAGTGGATGTCAGGCGATGCTGCCTGGGACATGCAGGTACGTCGAATGACCTCAGTGACAAAGTTCATTCCTCTAAATGACTACCTAGTCACACGTTCCTGATGGTGCGACGATCCTGGGTACGGTCTTGTCCTCGGACAAAACTAACATTTCGGCATTGACAGGCGATCGCGTCGCCCACCCGCTATTAATAAGTCTGGCCAATATCCATTCCTCCGTCCGACTCAAACACTCCTCGAATGCATTTCTACTTGCTGCATTACTCCCCGTCCCTAAATTCATACATGCTAAGCCGCGCATGCGTGGCGTGTTGGAAGATCGACTCATACACCAATGTCTGGACATTGTGCTCGCTCCACTTAAGGCCGCGGCGGCACTCGGGGTAATGATGTCTGACCCCGTTGGTATCCTTCGGTATTGTTTCACGCCGATTGCAACCTACATCGTTGATACACCAGAAGCACGGATGCTTGCCATCGTCCGCGACAAGACTTCGCCATTCACAATGGCCATGTATACTGAGTTCGGGGACAACTTTAGACATCTTCCCCGCACCGCCGAACGCACGCTACGCCAACTTGCGCGTATCACTGCCGATCCCGACAACCTCGAGGAGTACTTCAAGCAATGTGAAAAGTATCGCCTCAATGGAGTCTTCAAGCCGTTCTGGATTGACTTTCCTCTTGCAGAGCCTTCAAATTTCCTTGGTCCTGAAGCTCTCCATCATTTTCATAAGGAGTTTTGGGATCATGATGCCCGCTGGTGCATCCACGTCCTGGGTCCCGACGAAATTGATTTTCGTTTCTCTATTCTCCAGCCAATCACCGGTTACCGTCACTTCCATCACGGAATATCGCGCATCAAGCAAGTCACTGGGAAGGAGCATCGACATATGGAACGATACATTGTTGGTATCATTTCCGGTGCTGCACCCCATGGCGTGGTCATCGCCGTTCGAGCTCTCATGGACTTTCGTTACATGGCTTTGTGCCCGGTAATCAGTGAGAACGGCTGTGATAAAATTGCGGCCGCGCTCGCAGAGTTTCACGCCTACAAAGATACTATTTTAGCTGCAGGCGCTCGCAGAGGCAAGAACAAACCGATCGATAATTGGTTCATCCCCAAGCTCGAACTAATGCAGAGCGCGGTGCCGAGCATCCGCACTAATGGTGCAATCTTCCAATGGTCCGCCGATCCTACAGAACATGCTCATATTACTGAAATCAAGTCACCGTCGCGCAACACGAACAACAACAACTACAGCCCGCAAATATGCCGGGCCCTCGATCGCACCGAAAAATGTCGGCGTTTTCAGCTCGCTACTACAATACGATCTTCCGAAGTGATCCCGAACAAGGTCTACGATAACGGAGGCAGCCTCGAAGAAGACGTACTGGAATCGGACGATAATGACGATGACGACAAGATCCCACTCGCTGATTGTCCACAGCGGTCTGTTAGCAATCTGTTTCTCAAAGCCGAACAAATGCTAGCGAGTATCAATCCCCGCACACCACGTCCCCTTCGTGCCTTTATCTCGGATTCTGTAGCTTTCACCGTCGGTTACAACCCCTCGATTCCGCACGTGCTCGTTGACGATGTCGCCGATAAGTTCGGTCTCCCGGACCTTCGACAAGCTCTCTCTGACTATTTCGACCGCGAGAGGCAGGGTTCGCAAGCGATCCATCCGATTGGAGGACCTCGACGTGCCGTTGTTGGTGTCCCCCTCCCTTTCAATCACATCCAAGTGTGGTATAAATTCCGTTTACAGCGGACATCGTTCCATTCCTCAAAGATTCTATTGCCGCCACAAACGGTGAATGCGATGCCCCCGAATCAACAGTGGCCTTATGGTCGACACGATGCCGTCTTAGTCTGCACCGATGCAGAGAAACAGTGGCCTCAAAGTGGGCTTGAAGGTACGCCTATGTTTTCGCGTCAATGTCGGTACTCATCTTCACATATCTTTAGGCCACAAAGTTGCCGAGATCCAGCTCGTGCTGCGTCCTCTTCTGCGCGGAAACGTCGGGAATGACCGCTTTCTGGCTTATGTCCAGCGGTTCGACTTCGTCCCACAGCCAAACGGAAGCTACATCGAGAAAGATACACAGCTCCCTGTGATCAGACGTGCGCTACGGTCGAATGGTCAGGCCTTGGGAGAAATTATCCCTCTAAGCCAACTCAGGGAGCTCGTCAACATCATTCCGTGTTTCGGAGCTAGGGCGCAGTCACACTTTACAAAATCAAGCAGCGCACATCATTCCCCGACATTCTTTTTGAACAAATACTTTACAAAAGATCAATATTACGCGTTATCACATTTTTCGTAGTAGGTACATCTATTTCTACACATATATATCTATTCTTTGTGGTTGCCCAAATGCGGATTGCACAACTTTCATCGCTTTTCGGCAACCGCCGGGGCGCGATTGGCGTGGCGGGTCTCACACGCGTCTCTGCCGCCGTCGTGCGGTCGAGATTCGGCGCGGTTCGACTGTAGCTCCGTTGCCCAACTTACAGATTTGAACGTTTGAACGCTTCCAACAACCCTCATGCACCACAAGTCCCTCTACCCCCCTCTGCCCAAGTTACCAACAAAACGTGCACAATATCAATGTCTTGTTGGCTCGTCCCGAACAGGCCGAGACTCTGGCCCGATTACCCTCTACATATCAACGACATCACAAGTGCCACCCGCTCTTTCCGCGAGTTCATAGAGATTTTTCGTGATGCGGCCATGGCGACCGATATTGAGTTCGGCGGAATCGGAATCAGTGCAACCAACAACGAGCTCCTCGGTGTGCTCTGCGAGAACTCCGTGGTGAATCCTCACCTTCGTGGGGACATGGAACCCCCCGTTGACCTCTTCTTCTAGGACTGCATAGCCCTCCTCAACTCTCTGCTCGTCATGACCGTCCCATTTGTCCTGTTCTCCTGCTACTCCACCCCTTTCGAGTTCGAGCACACCTTCAAGTTCGTATCACCCACGCATTTCTTTGTCACCCCAACGCTCCTCCATTTGGCGCTCGCTTCTGGTCTCGGACGATCGTATATATATCATAGAAGGAGAGGTGCCAGGTTATACGAGTTATGCCGATCTCGTCGCGAGGGCAAGACTCGACAAGATGCCGCGGTTACAGGTCCAGCCAGCTGAACGTAATACTCTTGCTCACCTAATATTCTTCAGTGGGACGACCGGATTGCCCAAAGGTACGTCTTTCTCGTGCACATAGCTCCTCCCGGTGTAGCGACGTGTATCATAGATTTGTCCTCGCAGGGAAATCTTATCGATACCATCTGTCAGATATTCGTCCTGGGAGCAGAGGTTTCGAAAGTTAAAGGCGTACGTGTTTCCCTCTCGTCCGACGTGTTTACTTGCTTAACGAGACTATAAAAGCATGTGGAATGGCCCTGACGGTTTGAACGTTGTTTTCTGCATCCTACCAATACATCACGCCTACGGTTTCCACGTTTCCACGTTCCAATGCTTCTTTTCCCGGACAACGCTTGTCATCCTGCCCAAATGGGATGCCGAAATGTATTTTAAAAGTATCCTCAAGTGAGTCCCGCTCTCTAAGTGTTCAGATCCTCGTGGTGACGCGGAATTTTCACTGTTCAAGGTTGTGACACGGTACCTTAAATCTTGTCCCATCTCTGCTCCACCAAATGGTACATCATCCCAAGTTTCCGACTGCTGATTTCAGTACTGTTCGAGCCATAACGTCTGGAGTCATCTATCTTGCTTGCTGAGCAACTGCGCGCACCTTTCCCTGCGGTGGCACGGGTGAGTGGAGGTTAGTGAAGACATGATGCTGCCTCTCCATTCCGGATGCTGATGGTCACTTTGTAACGTTCAGGATACGGAGTGTCGGAATGTGTACGGGTTTTTCGTCCTCGTCCTCTGAAAGACTGATCACCATCTTTCTAGACCAGGGTCACGCGAAAGCCTATTCCCGGTTCTCTCTGCGGACGCGCCAAGAACGTGCCTGATTCGGTCGGGATACTAATGCCTGGCGTCGAAGCCCGCATCGTGCGCGAAGACGGTGGACTGGCTGACGTGAACGAACACAGGGAACTAAAATTTTTGCAGTGGTTGATAGATGACAGGCTCAATGGTTGCCTACTTCGCACTGATAATTTCGAAAGTAAGACTGGTGCCGCTGCGACGTCGAATGGGTGAGTGGTTTGGGTTTAATGACACCAAACCAATCCTTCATGCAGTTATTGACCAAAAATCGCATTGTAGAGACTCGCCGGCCCCGGGACTATATAGAAGCATCGTGGAATCGAAGGATCCCATATTCTCCGTCCTCCCCGCCGTCCTAAAGTTTGCGTTCCCTCCCATAATACTGCACGAAAGGTACCAGGAGGCGTGAGTGGTTATATTATATATCGCCGCCTCTGCCGTATCGCTGAACGTGAATCGCTTTTTGCGTCTTGTTCCTCTAGCAAAAATGTCGTCAAAATTCGGGTGGCCTACATCGTCGACCTGATATGCCTCATGCAAATCATCTTCCTCTTAGCCCCTGGTGACCTCGTGACCGAACAGACAGCCGTTCTCGCTGTGAGGGAGTATGAGGCACCAAGGAAGGAGGTGCACCGCTCAATCAAAATGTCTGACGGGACATTGGGGGTGCTTCCTGGAGGACGCGATTACGTGCTCGAGAAGATCGAGCACTTGATATGGCGTTTCAGCATTGCGGATCATCAGATCCAGGAGTTGAGGCAGAAAATTAGCACGCGTTAAATTTGGTGCCGTTGGGTTCTAGTAGTTCTTCGTGACGATTGTTCGCTACTGTACCATCCATGCATAGGTCGGACAGGCCGTCATTCAGAATTTGGACGTGGACAAGGACAGGTTCGTTGAGATCGAGCATGTGTTGGGGTTAGTGCGTGAGGGAGGGGCTTGGTGAGTTTATTATTGCCGTGTGAGTGGGTGTGTTGGAGCAGTTGTTCAGGCATCGAGACGGACGACGCGGCGCGGACATTGATTGGGCGAGGGAAGGAGATAATGGCAGATTCGAAACCGCGGAAAGAGGACATCGTGCAGGAGTGATGATCATTATTTCAGGACGTCGTGCTGAACGTGTCAGACGGTCTTGGACTCTATATCACGGGTACTTGGCCGTCCTCGAGCAGAACTACCGGAACGTAGTTACCAACATTTTCCTACTTTCCTACTAGCACCACTCTGAATACAGCCCTTTCTCACCGTCTAAGATCCTCCGGTAGCAGAGACCTGGTTTTAGTGCAGCGATGGCTGTCCAAGAAAAGAGTAGTATGATACGAGGGGTCCATATGCACATCTGACGCTACTGTATGGGTGGTTGAGTAGCAACGTACTATTTGCATACCTAGCCCGGGCCGAGTTCCGTGGCAAAACCAGTGCTATTAGTAAGTTAGGCGCCCGCATGATAGTCTACAGTGCCTCGACTCCCTCATAAGCCATAGGTTTTTGGATTTCCGAATTGTTTTTTGACGTTCTATTCTCTACAATGACCCATACCTTTTGATCTGTCCCACACGGGTATGCGTTATGAGGGAATGCCATGGGAAGGTTCAAGTTGAGTAAAAAAATATTTATTTTGTACTACGGTAAGATTCTTGAAGTTGACGTAGTCAATAGTTATACTTTAACTGATCCCTGTAGTCACCTACATACCACACCTCGTGTGCTTGATTATGACTTGATAGATCCGAACAAGGTTCGTTGTTCAATTGACTTTCAAGTGTTTAACCCAGAACCGTCGTCGGGATCGAGCGCCCGCAACACGCGTAAGTACCATGATGCCGACATATAAAGTACAAGCGCCATGCCGGCACTGACCTCGTAAGACTCCTTGTCCCTTACCACCATCGTATCCTCGACCAGGTTCCCACAATCCCTGCACTCAGGCATGTCCAACAATGATCCCATCTTGCCGGAAACCGACAATTCTACGTTCTATGTGTCAGGTAGGAGCAAAGTATTTGGGCAGTAGGGCCGTGCTCGATTCCACTTTTCTAGCTATTGAAATCAAGCTTACGAAGGAGTCCCATAAAACGATAGGCTTCATTAAACTGTACAAAAACGACCAGCCGCCGGTGAATGTTGAAAAGACTATCCGTGCAGAA
The DNA here is from genome assembly GCA_038092035.1 of Leccinum disarticulatum. Lineage (NCBI taxonomy): Eukaryota > Fungi > Basidiomycota > Agaricomycetes > Boletales > Boletaceae > Leccinum > Leccinum disarticulatum. The sequence continues at coordinate 17,179 of JBBPPQ010000094.1, forward strand.
GAGCATAAAGAACAATTCACCCCGTCTCTGTGAGCCGTTCATCGTGATCCCGTCACCTCGCACGGGACTGACCGTTCTCCAGTTCTGTCTCTCTTGAAGATCACATTTCCGCATCAATCGCCTATAGTACGAGATGGAGGAAGAGTTGTCCATCGACATCAATCTAAACGACAGTGAAAACATGCGCGAAGAAAACGGCACAAGATGTTCGTTCGTTGTTTCCCGATGAACGTGTATGGTGTCATATAGTCCTTAGATCGTCTAATAGGGTACCGGAGAGAGACAAGAAATGTAGAAGCCGTGGTCACCGTCCACCAACAGTTCCCACCAGTTTGTGAATTATCGAGTGTCTATGCCCATACTGACGAATTTGGCTAACTGATCGCGCTACAACTAATATCATCCAAGCTTGTTCACGGTGAGACGCAGTTGTCATATACTAGTTCACTCGCGTACTGAGGCTCTCCCCCCAAATTCCGAATCTTGATCATCGGGAATGTAATCATCCGTTTTCTCCCTCGTGAAACTCGAACTCACCCATGACATTCTAGTCAGGTGTTGGCAAATCCTCATTGATCCATAAAATATTTGGCGTGCCGGATGTGGTATGCTATTCGGTCATGCTACGCTCTATCTCAGCTCACATTTTCCCTCCAGAAATCCTCTCAGAACAATCGTGGTGAAGCTGACATCGAGCGGGAGTTTACCTCTCCGACGAATGAGCGATTCGTAGTTCATGACAGCCTCGGATTCGAGGCAGGTGATGAAGGCCATATGAAGATCGTGCAAGATTTCGTCGCCAAAAGAAAGAATATGTCTGACATGAAGGATCCACTTCATGCAATCTGGTAAGCGAGTTACACTACTGCATTCATCAATTTCGTCTGGAACCGACAAAGGGATACAGGCTGTGTCGTGACATATCGTCTGCTCGAGACAGGCGTGGAAGAGTTCTTGAAAAGGAGAAAGGAGATTCTGGGCGACAGTGCGCTATTTTGTTGTGCGCTTCACTATTTGACTTATCAACACTCTTTAGTTCCGCTTGTTGTGGTGCTTACGAAAATAGATCTGCTCGATGGGCAACTGGATCTCGACCTACCAGACGACGAGAATTTGACGGATTTCAAGTCGAAACACATGAAGAAACATTGTATCCAGCCTTTCAACAGAGCAGCGGGAAACGACGTGACGCATGCCACCGTTTCTGGTATGTCGAAGCGGTGTTGCGAACTCTGGAGGAGCAGTTTCTTACGGTACCTTAGTGCTGGATGGCTACTCCGACTCTCTTTCCAAACTGCTCGAAGCCACAGACGATAATATGATAAAATATCGTGTCGGCGATGCTCCGCGAGTTATGGCAACAATCGCTCAACGTATCAGCATCAAGGAGAAGATTGAGTTATCTATATCGTACGTGTCTTGTGGCGTTTATTCATTTCCACTCCGTTTGACGTGTTCTGTTGCAGCATTGGGAAGCAAAGTGTGTACGCAGTAATGAAGTCATTCAACTTCCGATGAAAATTGTAGACTACTGGAATACGCTTGTGAAGAGTGCCACCTTTCGCGGACGCACATTGGATGAATGTTTGAAAGTCATCTGTACGGACATTACTCAGGTCTGGAATTTCAATGACCCCGATCGAGTACGTTTCTCTTTCTTTTCATTGCCTGATGAAACTAATGTTTTTGCAGTGGTTGGTAGATGATAAACTCAATAGTTGCCTACTTCGCACGGATAATCTCGAAAGTAACACTGGTGCCGCTGCGTCGTCGAATGGGTGAGTGGTTTGGGTTTAATGACACCAAACCAATCTTTCATGCAGTTATTGACCAAAAGGCGCATTGTAGAAACTCCCCGGGACTATATAGAAGCATCGTGGAATCGAAGGATCCCATATTCTCCGTCCTCCCCACCGTCCTGAAGTTTGCGTTCCCTCCCATAATACTGCACGAAAGGTACCAGGAGGCGTGAGTGGTTATATTATATATCGCCGCCTCTGCCGTATTGCTGAACGTGAATCACTTTTTGCGTCTTGTTCCTCTAGCAAAAATGTCGTCAAAATTCGGGTGGCCTACATCGTCGACCTGATATGCCTCATGCAAATCATCTTCCTCTTAGCCCCTGGTGACTTCGTGACCGAACAGACAGCCGTTCTCGCTATGGAGGTGTATGAGGCACGGAGGTGCACCACTTAATCAATGCGTATGACGGGACATTGGGGGTGCATGTACGATCTGGCAGTGTCGCACTCGGTTACTGGCAAAATCAGGAGGCGAGGGGCGAAATGTTCAAGGACGGGTGGCTTCGTACGGGAGATCAGATGCGTATACACGCGGACGGCATCGTCTAGTGCGTCTAGGGAGATTGTGACCATATGTCGCAAAGCGAAACCGCAGGCGAGCCAGGTTCAGCGTTACCCCAGTTTGTCGTTGCTTATTATTATTCTCGTGTGGAGTAAGACTATAATCTTTTTTTAGGCAAATTCACCGTTCAGCTCAGCAGCCAGTGGATCTCGACCTGGCGCAAGCCGAAGCCGTCGAAGCTCGCATCTCTTTAGATCTACGGATCGGGGCAGCATGGCAGCATACACACGTATGCAAACCTTGACCCTTCAGAATCGTCTTCCCCAGTTCCGCGGGCGCGAAGTTGTTTCTTACGGTATCGAACTATCCAGAGTGTACCCGATGATACTCTTATATATGCAATTTATATTCAGGCCCGTGCCAATTTCCAACGCTAGGCTTCGTGGTGCAAAGATACAAGCAAGTGAAGTCCTTCACTCCCGAAGATTTCTGGTATATCCTTCTCTCATTGAATTGCCAAATCGGCGGGGAAGAGCAGAAGGTCGATTTCACGTGGAAACGTGGGCACCTTTTCGAAGTGGACGTCGTAAATGAGACATGAAGATATTATGGGAAATCTGCGTGCCCGAGTGACGAAAGTCGTGCAAAAGAACACAAAGAAATGGTGAGTAGCTTGCTCCTTCTTGGTTCTATAACCCCCTTCCGTAGCAACTTGGCAGGTGAATCACAGTCATCGCCGATCACTCCGACACATACCGCCACGCCCACGACGCCCACCCCATCTGTTCGTGTACCCATTACTCCCAATAGACCAGTGACACCGTCCGCTTCCATCTCACGTTCACCTCAACCGATGGCTATCATCCAGACTGCCTCCGGTAGGACGACCCTGAGCCGCACGTACGAGGAAGAACCGCCGATAGCGATTCCTCACCGTGGCTCTATGTCACGGTACTCACCCCTGAGCACTCCACCCCGTGACGAATCGACGTTCGGCAAACGTCGTGGCAACACGCTCACATCGCTCAACATACCGCTTGCCTCCTCGTCACCACAGTCGAGTTTCCGCACGAACCCTTCACGTCCCCAGTTTGCGGTGTCGTACACACAATCCTCGCTCGCCCGCCGCTGGGAGCACATCTTCCCCACTGGCAACCCGATATACAAGCACGAGGTCAAGTGGAAATCGATGGTCACGCCCTCCTGTCTCCCGCTCACGGTAGAGTACTTTCCGAGCAGTGCAGAGCTGGAGTCTTCGTACGACTTCGTCGTGGATCCCACCGAGATGCGTTCGTTCCTGGTCAAGCCGCCGAACGTACAGGGCACGGTGGATGAAGTCCGTCGTGCTTGGGCGCTGGTCGTGATGCGAGGCATGTTTGCCAGGTCGTGTTTCTCCTTCTCTTACACAAGATGCCGCCACGCTCTTGACTACCATTTCCACCGTCATCTCTACTCGTCCGGAGTTGTCCGAACATCTCCGCAGGATTATCGTTAATGCCACAAATGGCACTTACTGGAATGCTCATTGCGACACGATTTCTCGTTGCCGCAGAGCATCTTCACAGAACCGCCATACAGGAGACGAATAGGAGTTTCGAGGAGCTTCGCCATGCTACCGAGCAGGAGGCCAGTGCAAGGGTTACGGAAGCGCTTGGAAGTATTTTCCGCACGGTCGGCGAATTTTTTCAGGTTGGCCAGGCAAACAGTGGTTCGCAGGCATCCAGAAACCCTGCTCAGGTTTTTCCCGATCCACCAACATCTAGCATACCAAGACCGCCTCTTAATGTCGTATCGACCCCTCCTAGGTTCCCTCACCCGCCACCTCACCCACGTCGTCACCATCACTCATGGTTCAGCCAACCGCCTTTTGCCCATCCGGGCGGTCCGTTTTTGGGTGGATTAGGGCATCTGCATCCATCTCCACCCCTTCCGCCGCCGCCCCATTTCCCACTTCCACGCTGGCCCCAGCCCCCTCCTCCTCGCTTCTGGGGTCGCACCTCTGAACGTCCACCCTCCGCTGTAAGCAGCCACGATGCGAGGGCTGCGGCGAGACAGGTCCTTGCAACGGCCACTGAAGCTCGAGCGCGTGCAGCCGAAGAACATGCCCAAACCGCCGCTGTTCAGCCAACCCCAGAGGCTACACCCGAAGAGCTTCGTGCTAAAGTCGAGCAGGCGAAGGCAGACTACAAGGCACGCAAAGAAAGGTACCGTCAAGCCAAGGCCATTAGAAAGATGGCAGAGCGCCGTGAGCCTGAGTCTGCGACTGAGAGGTTAGCTGCAGCATTTTCTCCCGGTTCTAGTTTATTCGTCCTAACGAGTCGCAGTCTCTCTAGACAGACTTCTGATAATCCGACACAAGCTATATCGGACAACAAGGGCTCCCCCGTCGTCCCTAGTACGACTCTGGTACCCAAGGCTGCCGGATCTACAGCTGTTGCATCGGAAGTCCATATCGTCAGTAACGCGCGTGAACCATACCCCCAGCTCGAGATGTTTAGCGTCCCTAAGCGTACTCACCCAGCGGGTCACATGCCTTTACGAGAACAAGGAGACCCGTCCGTTCAATCGAATCACGAGGAAGTTATCAGACGTACGCATCGCCTTTTCGTGATTATGCTTTGACCGATCTTTATCATTGCAGATGGGCTTCACCGAAGGACCTGGAAGCAATGAATAATTACACTTCTGATAACATTTTGATAGACGGAACGAAGCATGGTTCAAGTATGCGAAGGGGCCAAAACAAAGGACGAGATGTTCGATAGGAGAGCATTCTACAATACAAAGACATGTATGTTATGGCCAAGAGAGAGTTCAACAAGGTCGTTGAGGTAAATCTACTCGTTTATTGCTCCTTCTTTCGAGTAACTTGACTGAACTCAGAGTGTGCAACGATACATCGAAGGGAATGCGGCACGCAACGCAGGCAACAACGAAGGCAACGGTGGGCAAGGCAGTGGTGGTGGTGGTGGTGGTGGTGGTGGTGCACGAGGAAGGGGGAATGACCGAGGGGACGGTGATGATAGCGATGATGCGCCTCCGGCGGGTGGCAGTGGTCGCGGACGTGGTCGCGGCGGAGGGTCCAGTGCACCCCGGAGGCAAACCCCCTCCGTCCGGTAATTCTGACAGTAAGTCATTCTCTTGTCGCTGCTAGAGATCGCTTGACCCTCGTTGTTCCAGACATGAACCCACCGCAACCGAGACCCAGGAGTTCTGTACAAGAAACAGCTCCTCGGGCTAAACCTTCGAACCGAGCCGCCAAGCCGACTACCTAAATGTGATTGTGGAAATGCTGCAAGCATGAAGCGAGTTACGCAAAAGTTGGCTCGCGAAGGTTCGTAATTCTATGCATATGCTCAGACTGCCTGTGGATCGAAGGCGAGCCTAATAAGAGGGTCAGGGTGGCTCAGAACCCACGTTAATCATACCTACAACGCGCGCTATTGGTGCTGGCCGCTCAGTAAGTGATATACATCACAATATTGAAACCCTGAGACGAAGATCGTACGCAATCAGGATCAAATCGTCGCATCAGCGCGGTAATGCAGATGTGGGGAGGACGCGGTACAGCGTACGGTGACCAAGGAAGGGTGTACCGGTGAGTTTTGTTCAACTTTTGCCTAGGGTCGTAAGGTTGGGACCCAGGGTGAATTCCTTAACTTTCTGCACAAGATAAGTACTGTGTAATTATTTTGTTCAAACCCGGAAATACGGCGCTCCCACAGAACCCATAAGTATACCCTCACAATCCATACCTCACGGGCTCTCCCGAACGGTATGGGTTACAAGGGGTTCGACTGTACTTAGCCCCGCGCGGCGGCCCGGCAGCGTTGTCAATCGTTTAAAGTTTGGTGAAGTAGTCACGTGGATATAACCGATCGAGCGTGTGATGTGATGTGAGCGTGTATGCACGTCCTCAACGCTTCAAGCCTTCGACGTCGCGGGTCTCCGCCCGATTCAGATTTGCATCAATCCGTCGACCCGTCCTCTCCCTCGCTCGGACGCGTCGAATTTCCCTCGCATGCTCGTTCGCTTCCGAGTCCCACCCGCCTCCGATCCGACCACCCGCTCTTTCCTCTCCTGTTTCATTCCTCCACTCAATTCTGTCACCCTCGCAAAGGCAGAGAACAAGCCACTCGTTCTCGCCGTATGCCTCCTCCTCGTCTCATCCTCGGTCGCATCCCTCTCGCCGTCCGAAAACTCATCGACTTTTTCTCTACGAGCAACCCAGTGCGTCCTCTCTCCCTCTCGCCGTACGGTTCTGACTCTCGTGTTAGCATATACCGTTCGGACTCTCGATGTATCAGGCGTCGGGCATCCTCCTCGTCGCGTTCACGACTGGCGCGGTGTGCGATGCAGCCCGATCGTACCTCATGCGCATGTCTGGTGCGTTTCCATCATCCCGACCTCGTCCCCGTTCGGTCTAGCTGACATTATCTTGCATCGAGGTTAACGGATCGTCGCATGTCTGCGCGAACGCACCTTTGCAGCCGCCCTCCGCCAAGAAGTCGAGCTTGTTGAAAAGGGCGAGGGCGATGTGCTGAGCAGAATGAGCGCCGACTCGAGCATCGTTGGTGAAAGGTGCGTATTTCCCGAGTCTCATTTGGCGCATAGCGGGTGCTCAACAATGCTAACGTCACTCGGAATCAGAATCTCTCGGATGGGCTGCACGGCGACGACGTGCCAATGATGAAAGCGACAACCACAACAACCTAACAAAGAACACGACAACCTAGTTGACCATTCCTCGTCTGCTACTTGCCCGGCGTTGAACTTGTCGTCGTCCCAACGCTTTTGCTCGCTGTCCACGACGACAACGACAATTTTTTTCACGGTCGCCGTGATTGATGACATGCTGCGCTCATTCTGATGCTGCCGCACTCACTTGCTTCTTCCTTAAGGCGTCTTTTGTCCGCAATACTCCCTAGGATCGATAGCACCCAAAGATCCCGAAGATCCCAAGGAAACCAACATACCTGACCTTCCTGAGCCCCCGGAGAGCCATGGCGCTCCTTCCCCTTCTGATTTACCGTCTCCCCCAGCGACCAATTCTATTGGCATCCCACCACCTCTTTCTTTCTCCCTCTCCCTCTCCCTCTCCCTCGCCCACCCTACATTCGCCCCAGACCCCCACGGCGACAACGTGTCCATGACGAAAGCGACGACAACAACAACAAAGAACATGACAGCGACCAAAGAACACGACGACAACGACCACCTTTCCCTCTCCCAGCTACGGTCCGCCCCATACCCCCATGGCAACGACGGAAGCGACAACCACAACCACAACCAACCAACGCCGGATCATGCGCTCGTTTCGATCGCTATCTGTGCTCCTTGGCATTCCGACAACGGACATGCATTTGGATGGCCCTGCGACGTAACCTCGATCTTCGCATCTTAAATTGTGACTGCGTTTGCGATCCTGAATTCGATAGGTACACTAACTTTATCCCCTACATTGAACAGTCGCTCTTGTATTCCAACGTCAACATCACGTTTTCAGTTCGGGCGGCCTGGTTGAGAGTATCTACGTTGGCAGTGACGTTCTTTTCTTCCATCCATGACGGCGATGACGGCGTGACTGACGACGCGACGACCAACGTGCGTCCCTCTCTCCCTCCCTCACCCACCCCTACACTCACACTTTCTCTCTCTCTCACCTACCCACGCCAGACCTCGACCACGCCGCCCGGACCAGTGTATTGCATTGAATACGACGACGAACACGTTGACACAACGACACGTACTGGCAACACCACGCGTCGACGCGACAAGATGATGTGACGACAAGGAAGACAAGAGACGAAGGCGATGCGACGAGGCGAGGGAGATGGCAACACGAGGCCGAGGGGCGACGGATGGTGACGACGACGACGACGACGTGCGTTACCGCCACCTAACGCTCGCTCATACACTCACTCTCTCACCCCGCTTCTCACCCTCACCCGCCTTCCGCCACACCTCGTCAACGCCGCCAGTGCACCCCACAGTGTGAGGACGCCATGCGATGACAGCGCATGTCCCGCGCATGCTGCGACGTGGAGACACCACAACGTGTCGTGACGCCGACATGGGGACGGGAGACGATGTCAATCGACATCGACGACATCGACCGGCAACGCGGGAATGACGACGGGACGGGGGATGAGGATGGGGACGGAAACGAGGTGGGGACGGAAACGAGGTGGGGACGGAAACGAGATGGGGATGAGGCGAGACGAGATGACAACGACGGAACGACAGCGAGACGGCAACGACGACGACGGCGTCGACGATGCGACCGACGGCAAGAAGACGACGATGGCGCAACAACGACGAGATGCATCGGGACGGGGCATGCCATCGTCGACGCGACCAAGACAACGACGTAGCGACAAAGACGCGATGATGATAACTCAGTGTGTCGTGCTCGCTACACTACGAATTGGACACGGCGATGACGACGACGTGTTCTGGCCACAACTTGCGGCGGGTCGGGTGCAGCACAGCAGGTAGAAGCCTGATATAAATGTTCCACTTTGTGTTAGGATTATAATGACTTTATATATTGTTATTAGTATTTGTCGAGCTTTAATTCTCAGAAGCGAGTCTTCATTTTTGCGTCACTAATATTCTCACGTCGGAGTGGGTGTGACTCACCGTGACTATAGTGACACCCGGGCCGGTCCGGGCCAGTGAGTGCATCAGGCTTGGCAACTGGAATCCTCTGACAATATACTGTTAAGTTGTACAGGCCTGCATGGGCCTGAAACCCTGTGACATGCTGTAGACAAATGAAGAATCCTGTAATAGCTGTACTACAAATCCCAGTTTGCTGATGCGGTCTGGAGAGTGGCGGGAATGTCCGTCCGTAAGATTCAAGCTGTACCTAAACTCCATCGTACTGTAGCCGCCGATTCGGACGCCATATGCACTCTTTGCGCCGCTTGAACGAGAATGGGGAGCGGTGCTTTGTATGTGGTGAGGTCGGGTGTGACGACGTACGTCCAATCTAGATATGTATATGAGTGATCGAAAGACTTGGTCAGGAAAGAAATTTACCTTGCAAGACGAGCCGCTCGTGGTCTTGCAGAGTGCGGGAGAGTAGTTTGAGGGGTGGATGTCACGGTGACAAGTCCAAGGCTACCGGCGGCCAGATGTGACGGCGTCGGCGTGGTGATCGACGACGAGTCGGATGGCCGCGGCTATCTCGCAGCGAAGCCTTCTGCGGGTCACACACGAGACAAACCAGCAGACAGCGATGAGCGCTGGTTTCCGCTCGGAGCGACGTTCGTCGTGGTCCACAGATATTCGATCCAACTCCTCGTCATCGATGAACAGCCTGACTGATGATTCCGGCGATCTAACCACAGGGGGGTCGGGGTCAACGGCACGCGGAGCCACAAGATCGTCGCTTTGGTCCGCACCGCGTCCTTGACGTCGTCGTTGAGACCCTCCTCGACGACCCCACGCAGGGCTTCGATTTCACCCGCCAGCCTCTCTACTTCTTGTGCCTTCTCTGTCAAGGACAGCGCATCCGATTCTCGCAATCTACGAAGTTCCTCGAGCATCTGCTGTTGAGAGGATAAATCGGACGTGACGCGGGTGAGGTGGGACCTCAGCGTTGTGATA
>JBBPPQ010000095.1:0-27058 GCA_038092035.1 Leccinum disarticulatum
TTTTGTAATCAATGACGTGAAAGACGCGGTAAGCGTGTACCGAACCTGGACACTCGACGATTCCAGACACCGACTGATCGATGCGGAAAAAAGGGGACGGTTTGAACCGCATAGCTGTAAACTGCTCAGTACAAGTGGCCCAAAGACTGTATCATATCTTACCAGGTTTAGAGACACCCGTAGCAGCTGCAGCGCTTACTGGTGGGGGTGGCGCTCGTGGCGGCGCGTAGGGATCGAAACGTCCAGTTGAGGTCGCAGTAAATGCTGGGGTAGTGACATATGCGGGAGTCATCGTCTGAACGGGCTGGACTGCCGAGCTTGTCGACCGAAGCTGAGTATACCTGTAGAGTGGCCCATCAACAACATGCCCACGACTCGGAGAACAAGATTTGTGGTATGCGCCGCTGAAATGACGATGCCACACGCCCGCCAGCGGCATACTGGCTTGGGACGACAAAAGTAAATTTGACTCACACTCCGGAAGTACGGACCTGGTAGACGATGGCTTGAGCTTTCGTCCATTTCTCTACGTTATTGGTCTGCCTCCAGTTGTCCATTTGGTGGACGATTCTGTCAATCAGCTCTTGTTTCTTTCCAGACTTGGAAAAGGCTGTTTGACACTGGTCATTGAAGCCGGTCAAGATTTGTTTGAGTTTATCGACGGTATTGTGCTTGACCGTATGGCGCAAATTCTAAGAGGAATTAATATATGACGCAAAGACTACGATGACTGCCACATACTTCAAAGTCAATCCAATGGTTGTTTGCCTCCATGAGGTTTGGAAATGACCGTGAACGACGAGAGGCGAACACGACGTTGTGACAAGAGCGGATGGCGAAGGGAGAGGGTCCTTTACTACTGTGGCCGAGCTAGGCGCAATACACAAGCGTAAACAGAGTCCAACGCCGGATGCGGGTCACGTGTAGATAATCTTACCTTCCATCATGTCCGACGATGAATATGACAAGCTCTCAAAGGAAGAAAAGGAGGCAAAGGACCAGGCTGATAGGGAGCGCGAAGCGGTAGAACAGGCTGGTAGGACGAGCCTCAACGGATCCATTTTCTGATCATATATTAACACCCACTGCAACTTAGCTCTTCCATTCACCTGGAGGCAGGAACTAGGCGAGGTAGACATCGTCGTTCCCGTTCCAAAGGGAACACGCGCTAGGGACCTTTCAGTTGTCATTGGAAAGAAGAAGCTCAGCCTCGGGATCAAAGGGAAAGACAAGATCCTGGACGGCGAGCTCTGCAAGGAGATAAAAGTCGAGGATAGCACTTGGACATTGGGTAAGAGAGATGTTATGTCACTTCGCCTGCATATCTTACCCCCGCCATAGAGGATCAGAAGTCCGTCGTGATCCACCTCGAGAAACTCAACCAACAGCAATGGTGGGAGAACATCCTGACCCATCACCCCAAGATCGACACCCGGAAGATCCAGCCGGAGAACAGCAAGTTGAGCGATCTTGATGGTGAGACAAGGTGTGTATCGTGAACATGCATGTCTTCTCCAAATTTTACGTTCTTTCAGGGGAATGGTCGAGAAGATGATGGTATGCTTTCATCCCCAGTTCATTTTCGATCTAATGCTTGTGTCGTCAAGTTTGACAACCAACAAAAGGTATTCTCACTTCCATCGTTCTTTAACACAGACTCAAACGGTTTTTTGCAGCAAATGGGCAAGCCCACCTCAGACGAGTTAAAGAAGATGGAGGTATGAAGTTTCGCCCTCGTCTATAGTGACCAGCTGCTTTTCTATCTCGCTTTCCTAGGCACTGAAGAAATTCCAAGATGCTCATCCGGAGCTCGACTTTTCGAACGCAAAGATTTCATGACTGGTTTGTAGCTTATGGAAAGGGGTAATCCTCCACATGCGTGGAGGACTTCGTGTATGCGTATCCACAACTCACAGTCTAGGGTACTCGAATACAAAACGAGACTTTAAGTCTACTCTGCTGCGCTCGTCCAGATCCACACCCGACCTTTAGCTCCCAACGCCATGAGTGATAACCCTTGACAACAGAGTGCTGCAGCCTGCAGCTTGTCCTCGTCTCCCGGGATGATGACATCCTGCCACCTGAGAGGCGGAGCCAGGGCTGGTCTTTGGGTAACTATCGGTGAAACGATTGGCTCTTCGTCGTCCCCTTCATCATCCAGATGCATTTGGCTCAGATTGTTGATCCCATCTCCATTGTCTTCGTCAAGTGGAAAGGGGGGACGTTGTCGCGGTTGAAAATCGGTCACATTGTAAAGTCGTATCCGATCAGGAAGTGTAACGGCGAACACGTAGTTATTCTTGAGCGTGTGTGCGACCTGGAGATGACGCGTATCTTGGCTTATAGGTGCAACTGATAATAATTTGAATGAAGCTTGTGGAGAGCAATATGTCAGACTCAGTAGCCCTGTCTGTAATAAAAATTCTTACAGCTTTCCTGATAGTCCTGCAGAGAATAGTACATCACTTCAATGTCCACAACTGAGAGTGACTCAATTCGTACCGATGCACAACCTCTCATTACCCTCGATGGCTTCGGCGGCTGGAAGAAACGATTGAAACCAAGCCAACTCCAGATCGCGATCGTTCCGTCCTCATAGTATATATTATCCTTCTTCCCGTTCCGGCGCATCAACGCCGGCACGCTGTGTGTCGCAAGGACGTCGAGGCTCAACCTATGTAATCTGTCGATACGCTGCCCTTCGTCTGATTGCAGTGTTAGTGTCTTACCAATTTACCGAAGTGATCCTCGCCTGATGAATACGCGTTGAGCTAAAGAGCGGCTTATCTTCGCGAGCCATCTCGTCGACGCTCATTCTTGGTAAAAACCAGATTTTGACAGCCCGGTCGAGCTTGAAACGAAATTTAGACGGATAGATTACGGGTGGAGATAGACGTACTCCACAGGTCGCCAGCAACGGATGGGTTGGGTGGAACGACTGGGCTGTGGTGAGCAAAGGAAAAACTTGATTTTCTAATACTACCTACCGCATTTAGCACTGCAGCGCTGTGCCCGCCAGACGGCCCGCCGCATAAGACGACCACACAACGACCGATCCCAACGCCTTCAGCCTCGCTCGTTTGTAAACCGTGCGGAGCGCCACCGAGACTAGGTGCATTTGAAGGGGGCCAATGTGGGTTTCTGGGAGTTTTGCACGGCGTCATCGTCAGATCATATATTCTCGCTGAAAAGTCCCTCGAACATGTGCACACTAGATATGGGAAAGAAGGATGGACCGCGATCGCAGTGATTTCCTGGGTAGAGTGGTCAAAGAGCGCAGACAGCGTCGCAAACCTACTGCGCATCTTACCCCGCCGTGGCCCCTGAGTTGCCCGACAACACTCTTTTCCTTAGGGTTGAGCACATAGAGCATACGCCCTCGCGAACAGACGATCCAAGGGTCGAAGGGCGGTTCGTTTGATAATGCCCATGCAACCGCACGAAATGGATCCTGAGAGGCGGAGTGTCAGCCGAGAAGTGACTGCAAACGATCACCGAATACAACTTCACTGCCGTCCTGTGCCACCTTCACGCAGAAGCCATTGCTTGCGCGGCTCAGCGAAACAACGGCGATGGCGTCGGAACCACCAACAACGACCGTTCCTGACCAATGGTCTATCATCCTCTTCCAGTCCCCCTGTAACTCAGGCTTATCCCTATCGCCCTCCCATAGTGTGCGTAGAGATAATGCATCCCAAGGGAAATGAGCAAACGAATGGGCCGAGCCTAGAAATTCAAGCTTTTCTAGTTTAGTCGGACGCTACTGCAGATGATCCTGGATATACAAACATCGAAAGTCTTACTGAGCGTGAAGGACGCCTCCGAAGCGATGGACATTGGCAACTTGAGTCGGTACGATCGGAACCGAAAAAGGAAAGAGCGCGTTTTACGAGTCGGAACTTTCTTGAATCAACAACTCACACATGGCCACCGTACCACCATCGGAACCCGTTCAGGACGCATACGAGCCCAAAGCACCTCTGTCTTGCGCAACCACCACCGGTCTACAGGCAGGTGCAGTCGGGGCATTCGTTAGCGCTGTGCAGAATGCGTTGGCTTCACACTCGGCTGGTGCCGCAGGTTTCCTGACCCGTACTGGAGGCACTATTGGAACATTCGGTCAGTTGTCTCAGCCTTTCCAGTTTTTATTTTTTGTAGACCATGCTTGAACAGCCGCAATGGGTGCTGCCTTCGCGTTTACTGAGGCCGTGGTTGCGAACCAGCGAGAGAAAGACGATGCACTCAACGGGCTTGCTGGCGGATGTGCAGCCGGGTTCTTAGCGGGCATTCGAAGTACGTTTCAACATGCGTACTACACCATTCTTGCCTTCATGCTCACCCATCCCCTCTCATAGCACGCTCCCTGCCAATAGCTGTCGGCTCCTGTGCGGTGGTTGGTGGTGCTATGGCTACGTTCGACTATGCTGGACAAATAGTAGGGGACACAGAAGAGAGGAAGGAAGAGAAGCGGAAGAAGTTTTTCAAGACTCGACCAATATTTCACAAACCTGCTCTTGATCCATCTCCATCCTCGATAGAGTGAGGGGATGTACGTCACAAAACACAGCACTCCGAATAGATTGCTACGTTTGATCCATCTACATTGTCAGTCGGGGTTGCTTCATTAATGTCAAGATAGCTGCCAAAGTACAAAAATAATGCAACAGGCGGGCAACCCCGGCATAGTGACCAAATTTGATCTAGTCCCCAGCTTACTCGTTCATCATCTCCTCGATACGGGTATAGACCTCCTGCTGGTGTGCAGCATAATACTCGGGCCATGATGTGGACGACCTACACGCGCGCTGTGCGACCGGTTAGCTGAAAAGTTCAGAGTACAATAGCGTACATACATGTTTCTCCAATTCTTGCCACACACGCTCATCGTTATCATCATCACCTCCACCCGAGGCAAAGAACTTTGTGATAACCTCGAAATCTTGCCGCTCCAAGTTCTTTTGAGATGCTTTGCTTGGATGCATGGATACATCACCGTTTGTCTCGCCAGAGCCCAAGTTACCCTTGGAAGATGTGCCTTCATTCATGAATCCTTGAGATAAATTCTGAGTTGTGGCTTCAGAATCACGTTTACGCTTCGCAATGTTGGCCCGCTTCCGGACGTCTTCAACTGCACCCTTGAGTTTCTGTTCAATGTGAGTTCCCCAAGACGCGGCAGTATGATGAGGCATCTAGTCCGAGAGTGTGAATTAAATATATATCACGGGCTACAATTACCTTCACGTATAATTTGCCTACCAATCCGTTGTTGGTTATCGTAGGGTCGTGCTTCACAAAGGAGATGGTGTATTCATCTTCCGCCCGAGTGAAGATCTATCCCCATTCCTCATCTCTTGGCGGGTTGATGCAGGAGGTGTCGGGGAGCATGATCCTGCTGAAACCTCCCTTGCTTCGACGGTAGGTTTAGACGGAGTAGACTTCAGCTTTTTCTTTGAATTACTGTGCGTCGAAGGCTTTGAAGGAGTCCCCTTAGACCTCTTACCCTCGCCGGTAGCCGGAGAAGATTTAGGCCTTGCTCGGTTGATTTGTGGAGAAAATGTTTCCGAAGTTTCGGTCTGCATAGAAAAAGCACTCGGACGGCCACGTTTTACAGGCTTAACTTTGGCAACGGAGTCCGGGATATAGTCCGTTTCATCAAGTAGAGCACCCTCCTCGACGCAGTCCACCACAAAGGCAGCCAAGATGGGAGACTTGCCAAGAGCAGTAGCTTCGTTAAGAAGGCCTTGAAAAGTATCGGAACGAGGAAATAGGCTCAAGTAATCAGAGTCTGCGATATTGTTGACGATTTTCCCTTTGTTTTCTATCGAAACGAAACCGTCAGTATCGAGCTGTCAAAGAAAAAAAGCACACAAACTTTGATATTTGCGACCACCGCGTGCCGACCATGAAGATCAACCTGTACAAAGAACCGAAGTGGTTGCCCAGGCTCGCACAAAAAGATCTCTCTGCGCTTTTTATGGGCCACTATGTTAAGCGGTCGATCAGGTGGAGGATTAGGAGTGTTTGATGAATACGAGCCTTCGGAAACGGCGATATATTCATCAGCTTCGGAATGCTCGGAGGAGTATGGTGAGGTTGCTCTCTCTTTGCCTTTACGCGGCCGCTTCGGTGGGTGAGCGGGCTTAACGGTTGAAGGACGCTTGCGTGATGTTGATGTCGACATCTCGTCCGAGGGACGACGAGTAGATTTGACGCGAGATTTTCTTGTCGCGGTACTACCGTTGACATTAACGTCACGACATCGGAATCTCTCGTGCAGAGATGAGATATTGCGAACTTCTTAACACGGAGCGTGTCCGAGAGGGATTGAATCTGAGTGTCATCGCGGACGTATTGGGGGTTCTCCTCAGCTTGTACGGAAAAGTTTCCTAGAGATGTGACATTGGTTCGAGGAAGAAGCCACGCAGATGCTTCATAATCCACATCGACCGCCTTTCCACCTTTCCCGTAGACCATATCACGATGGCGCTCAGCAAAAGTAATGCCAGTTCGGGGGGTATCTGAAGGGTAGGGTATGACCTGATGACCCTCGTGACGAGCGACGCGCAACTCCCTGCGGGCTCAATTATTCTAGGCAAGGCCGTGTCAATGTACTTTCCTTCGTCTTCGTGATCGATAATCGCCGTCACCCGCGCACTCGGACCACCGTTGGTGGGATGGAGACTATTATGGTCCACCAGGGTTAGTGTGAAGAGGAAGACGAGGACGGGTGTACTCACCGTAGCGTCCGGCCCATCCGAGTCGCCTCCCAAT
This sequence comes from Leccinum disarticulatum, assembly GCA_038092035.1. Classification (NCBI taxonomy): domain Eukaryota; kingdom Fungi; phylum Basidiomycota; class Agaricomycetes; order Boletales; family Boletaceae; genus Leccinum; species Leccinum disarticulatum. Next base: position 6,772 of record JBBPPQ010000095.1, read on the forward strand.
TCCCTCGTCCTCGTCCTCGTCCTCGTTCTCATATCGTCTTCCGTCGTCGTTGTCGACGCTGTCGCTGCTGTTGCCGTGACGGGTCGTCGACGACGTCGTTGTCGCTGCGTTGTTGTTGTTGTTGTCGCGTCGGAGGAACCTCAGGGTGAGGGTGAGGAGGAAGACGAGGACGGGCTCACCGTCACGTCCGGCCCATCCGAGTCGCCTCCCAATTCCCTCGTCCTCGAGTCGTCACCTCGTCGTCGTGTTCGACGCAGTCCGTTGACAGCGTGGACGAGGTCTGGCAGGGTGGGGTGGGTGAGAGAGAGAAAGAGGAGAGGTACGCACCTCGTCGCATTGTCGTCGAACTTGTGGGTGAGGCCTTGAGGGGTGTGGTGTGCTTCTCGTCGTCGTTGGCGTGCATGTCGTGTGTCAACGTTGTGGGTGAGGTCGTGTTGTCGCTGTCCACATTGCGGGTGACCGGAGAGCGCGGGTACGGGTCGGCGCTCAGATACCCGGGGGTATACCCGTGCTCTTCCCTGAGTACCGTATATACATATAGCTCTGTAACTATTCTACAATATATGATACTGTTATAGAATTACTGTTGCACTGCAGTTCTGAAAGCACAATGTCACTTGATTCAACGTATCTACGGGACATACAAATTAAAGGCTAGCACGGCCTATAGAAAAGTCTTAGCCCATTGGGGCCAGAGCATACTCCTCCTCGTCACCAGCTATAGGCTTGCTTGTAAGCTTGATGCACTGTCTGTAAGAAAATGGTGTAAGATGATAAACGTGGCAACATCAATAACACGAACACTTACCGAGCACGTTTTCCCCACTTCTTCAGCTGTTTCTCAAGCCGAAGCCCACCGACGTTATGCTCATCCACCTCACCCATCATGGAATACAACTTCTCATATTCGAGCTGTTCAATATGCCCCAAAGTGTCCTTAGGAATTTTCCCATGCTTCTCGAGACAACGAAGCGCTGCCTTGATCTGAGAACGGCAACCATGAGGATCTTCTTGGTGGTAAAGGAATGACTTACTCCGGATGCAACAAGGACAATAGAAGCCGGAGGGATACCTTGGCTAAACGGCTCAGTGTCACCAAGAAGCTTCTGGCTGGACCCGTAGTATGCTGCTACAGAGATATGGAAGAGGGCCTTGTGTGCGAAATTGGGCTCGATACCCTTGACAACGTCAGCACTAACATAGTATATAAAACGGGAAACTTACTTCTTCGGTGCGGGGCCCACGGAGGAACTTGGCACTACGAATGAGTTCTGATGCACGAGTTCGCACCCATTTGAGCATCTCATCACCACGGAGATTGGAAGGGGACTTGAGTTCATAATGATCGATGACCTCACGGAAGCAGAGTTTCTTGATTTCACATCGGAAGGTAGAGGCATCATTGTAAATCTAGCGAGGCATTTAGTGGCACGCGATCATCCAGAACGAAAGGCTCACCAGGGTATACAGCTCATGTTCGTAGCGCGGAAACAACCCATGATCAAGTCTTATCCGGTTCTGCTTGAAGTGATTTAAAACCTGTTCGATGATGTTGAAGATGATAGTTTGTTTCGCGTGGTCGATGTCAGGGAATGCGTCACGGGTGGCCAGATAAACACGAAATTCGGTTTTTACACAGTCGATCAACTGCTTCCACGCGCCGGGCCAGAAGTGGCGTTTCTCGGCCGCCTTGCATCGTGGCGGGAGCATCTCGATGTCTGTTTCCTCTGCCGAATCGTCATCGGCTTCATACTCCGTACCATGCCGACGGTTTCTCGAACGTTCGAGCTGTTGCTGAGTAGGGGGACGTGGAACCCGATTTCGTTGGTGGTGGCGACTCAACACATCATATTCATGATGTTCCGAATGGTGAGACGATCTGCGTCCACGATTACCGGAGCGGTCGGTCGGTTCGTGCTGTGCACCTGGATCTGGAGATGGCAGAACGGTCAAGAGAAATGAATGAACCTACCAGGTCTCTGAGTGCCTCTTGGACGCCGTCCCCTGTCTCTCGTTGTGTTCTCCGCCCTTGATCGATTGTGCTGGGTGGCCACGGGTATGCCATGGGCCCGGCGAGCTCTACTAGCCTCGACTGTGGTTCGATTCGCTGGCGGTGGAGGCAAGCGTCTATCTTGGTTACGACGCCTTTGGGCGGGACGTTCAACTTCAGACAGAGATCCGTCTGCCTCACTGCCAGAATTTGATTCGGGATCTGGTGAACGAAATGGTGTGAGTGACTGCAAGCGATAGTGGGATGACATCAGAAGATATAAGACACGCACCGTGTCTATCGTCCGAGTCTGCATGTTCCTCGTTAGAGCCACGACGGCGGCACTCGTCACCATCATCGGTTTCGTTGTCGGTGGTGCGTCGGAGTACAAGTTCTTCGTCGTTGGAATCTTCCTCATCACTCGAGGCCTTCGAGGCCTCCTCGTGATGTTCATTGACACCGCCAGGCTCTGCGCCGGACTGCTCCTCGTCACCACCACGTTTTGTGTCATCGTGGTGTTCTTCATCGACATCTCCCGCAGCGCTGCGAGACCTTCTGTTTGCAACTTCTTCGCCCTGTGATTCCTCCTCAGACCCCCACTTCAATTCACCTCTCCCTGTAATAGTAGTCAGATATCGACTAGCACAACTTGACCTGGGCTTACCCAACGCGTCCCACAAGAGTTGGGTTTGTTCTTCATCCGTGTGCTCGTCATGGTCCTGGAAACCCGCCTGACTATCACGTGGATGAGATCTGGTACGTATATCAGGTGTCGGGTTAATGGTTTGTAAAAAAAAAGAGTACTTACGAGTGAACCTGACGATTCCCATCTGAGTTGACCTTTCTGTATCCAAAGCGAGAGGATGGGCCCGCTACTTGAAATGTCGGTTTGGCAGCAAAATTAGTGGACGCCTTAAGAGAGCGCTAGTGATAACCGAGTGCATTAGTAAGTAAATATGTTGGCAGAGCATTAGAACTCACCGTTCCGGTGGCTGCGTTGTTATTGGCGTCGCTCGACCTCTTTGGCTGCTTGCTGACATGTCGACGTCGCTTGCGTGGAGAGGTTCGGGGTGCCATGGGATTGACCGATTCGTCGGAAGGTACATCGTTTCGCGCGCGCTTGGCAACGCCGTGAGTAATAGCGTCAGCACACTTTTCCAGTTGTTCAGCAGCTCCACCTTTGCCCGCCTTGGTCCTCGCAGAACGTCTAGACGGTTCCTGCGCAAAGGCTGCCTGCGAATCGGCAGCCTTCCCCTCCGCCATTTGAAATTGGCAGAAAAAGTCCAACGAGCGACGGGTCGGGACTCGGCGGTGACATTTTATTTGCTTCGGCAAAAGCTACTTTACATAAGCGGTATCACAAACACACGACAATTGAAAAACAAATCTCGCCGAATCGATAAATCTAACTAACTACTTGACTGGTCAGCGACGCAAGAGAAACCCATGCTGGCAACACTTACTGTCAACGTTATTCACAGGTCCAGACAAATCTGGTACTACGGCCCGTTTCGCCGCTTCAAGCGAGCGGAGCGCTTACTGGGACCGTTGCCAGAATTATCGTCGGATGGAGGAAGGGGGCGCTTAGGAAGAGTCTTGTGCCACCTGGTGTAACGAGTCCGTGCGATTCCGATCATCGATTTCCGGAGGTTTTCGATAATCCCGTCCCAATCAAATAGTGGTTCGGGAGGAGACCAACCACGAAGTGCCCCCAACCAATTCTGAACCATCTGCTGATCCGAAGACAGTTCCGGACTGGCTTGACGTGTACTAGGTGAGTCCAGGGGCGTGCTCGAGCCTGAGTCGAGGGGCGTGCTCGAGATGACTGGAGATGACTGTGGGGTAATGACGTTTTCGGCATAGGTGACAGCGAGGGTTTTGAGCGCGAGCATCGTTTTCCCGAGCAGACGATCAACATCCGCAGTTGATCGGACGGGGTGGAGCGTCTGCACGTCAGAAGTAAGCAATAGTTTACATCGATCATAGATAATGACTCACTCCTTTAGCGTATACGCTACGATCGTGATTATCAAGATCGATCGGCTTATCCGCTTTAGCGTCACGGATCCAGGTAGTAACGCTAACCGACTCAACGTCGAGTAGCGTGACGCCATTATAAGTGGCCGATAAGAGATTGTTGGGACCCGGCAAGGGTAGCCACCTCGTTTTTGGCGCCAGCTCACCGATATGAGTCTCTACGATGGCCGATCCGAGTGCGGGTAAGGTCTGCGGAACCTCCGTGATCTTGATCATCGTGACAGCGAGTGTATCAGGATGATCTTTGATAAGATTTTTAAACTTCTTCTTCACGTGGGTCTCCGTCTCCGTGAAAGCGCACTCGATGAACAGGAATTCTTGAGGAATTTGCAAGTAGGGGTCACCCCCACCACCATCGGCCGATATGGTCAGATGGACATCGGGGATGCAGTTACCGCTCTCGCCTTGAACGAGGGTATTGCGGTGATACTGGATTGAGACATTGTAGTTGCCACAACGCAGGGGCATGGAGGACACGGCAGATTCGAGCGAAAAGCCCAAGTGTCCGAGTGGAGCTTCATGTAGATCGCTTGGCATGCTAACGAAAAGTTTCTGTATGTCACGGAAGTAAGCAGGCCTAGTGCACGATCGTATCAGGTCAGAACCATAGAACGTGGTACCCATGCGGACGATAACGTACAAAGTTAACTCACCGGGCCGTAATCCATTCAAATTCTTCCTCCAGTTTTTGTTCAATGTAGGCATACTCGCGCGGGTTGATGCCCTCAAACATTGTCTGTCGTGCGAACCCAATGACTCGTACGTAAGTGAAATAGTGAGCATTCAAAGGTAAAGATTGATTACCGAGTTCACCCAAGCTTGGTCTGATGAGTCTTGTAAACTTTGGAGTTTTTTCAGTACGTTGTCACACTTGACTAGTAATGGTACGAATTATGACAACAACAACCCCAGCAGTAATTGTTAATGTCAGTCCCTACACCGTAAGCAGCGTGCATACCCAAATCCGGCTCCCTTTTATCCTCCGAGTCAGAGTCCCAAGTCTTGGGGTCATGTGTCGGCAAAACTTGAGGCAAGGAGTCGATATGGCCCGGGACAGAGTCTTGTTCTACGTTTTGTTTTGGATTCTTCACTCTAACCGGTGCTGGCGGCTCCAGCTTCTGGGTGTCTATATTTGACTCAGAACGAGCCGGTGTCGACTCGCGGAGCATGGGCACGATCGGTGTGATTCGACATCCAAGTTGATCGTCGTGACGATCACGACCCTGCTTTGTAGCAGGGTGAAGATGCAAGTGTGAACCGCCATTCGGGCGATAACTGGGGCTGATCGATTCGGAGCGATAGTCCTTGATAGCCTGGGTGCTACGAGCACTCAGGCTACTACCGGTACTAGGAGACCAGTGGTATGGGCTATACGAGCCCATAGATAGATCAGCGAAATGACCTCTGGGTGTACCAGAGAAGATGTCAGAGGGTGGCATCGTATTGCTGAGTGGTATGTAGATCGTATCGCTGAGTGGTAAGGTGTGCGAAGCGAAGGTGGTGTGCCGAAGCGGGGAGGTAGGACGGGCTTGCGCAATGCGCAAGAAAACGGTCGCAGCATTACAAATCAAGCTATAAATAGCTACACTAGGCACGCAATGCAAAAAACAATTGTTTGTTGAAAAAGTGATTGAGATAGAAATGGGTAGAATGGTGTGATGAAGTCTGGGCGGTGAGACGTGGGTTGGCTGTGGGGCCGAACTTTGGAACGATCGGGGCCAACGCTCGTACCTGAGAGAGTGGAACTATGTCACCCATTGGCAACCCAGAAGCTCTTTGTACCCGTTTCAGAACGTGCATCCCTGTGACACGGTCGAAGTCCTCGTTGCGTATACGGACAGTATCAAGTCTAGCAACGTAGATGAAAAATTGCTCACTCCACCAGGTACCTTCCAGACCCCTCGGAGGAACAGGCCGGAAAATAAGGCGTATCTCACATACAATGTGCCCTGAATTTATAGTGCCTGTCAGCGACAAAGTAGAGCAGTGCAATAAGTAGACGAACCTTCGAGGCCACTGTGAGGCCAGACTGCATTGTCATCAATATTGACAAATGCAGCGTCATAGCGTCCTTTCGGCCACCCAGTCGACGGAGATGGGGGTGAGGAAATTAAGGACTGAGCAGGAAGGATAGTGGTTGGATCGTGATACGCCTTTTGTTGTAGACGAAATTTATGCCAAATCTGCAACCGTTTAAAAGGTAGAGGCTCGTCAGCGGAGTACTGCCTTTTCCCTCCGACTTGGAGCAAGGTATTGTGGTTGCGGTAAACGAAGTCTACCAGTGCGGCACGGAGGTCTGGTAGAAGATACTTATCTGCAACAGTGTCGATATCCATGCTGCGTACTGCTGGATCGAACCCAAGATGAAAGGCAACCGGCCCGGAGACGAATGTCCGGAGGGGGAAGGCTCTGGAGGGCCGATTAGAGCGGGTGAAGTAGTTGACTATGGAATTGGGGGGGGTTTTAGTAGTAGGTGACAGCTCATCAGATGATTCCCTGTTCGCATTCGACTGCAAGACATTTGCAGTATCTGAGCGTACGTTGTCCATTCCATCATCCAAGTCCGAATCCGCCGAGTCCGACTGGTAACCATCATCGTCATCCATGTCTATGTCCATCTGCTGGGTTTCCTCCTCCTCTCGGAGATGCAGGGCAAGGGAGAACGCACGACATTTTTCTTTCCGATCGAGAAAGCGGCAGATTTGCGACTCGAAATCGACATTGTTTGTAGAAGTCGCAGGGATCTTGACGAAGTCGATATGGGCTCGTTCTGTTGTATCTGCAGTCCAGCGAATTGGGGGGCCGAAAACGGGAATGCTGCGAGCGACGTTTTGCATGACCTCAAGCTTCGGGATGTTCCAGTTTTCAATTATATTCCCTTTCTCCCCCCGGCGAGCGCCAGTGCGAATGATACTTTGTTTGTATGTATGAAACTCTTGCATAGCGGCCGATATTTTGCGACAACCAGTGTCGTCGATGACCGGAGACTGTGCGAGGTATCGAAACTCTAGCAAAGCACGGACTGCTCGGACTACACCTTCTGACGCAGCCTCTGCGATGACAGCGACCATGTACCGTTGGAGATCGCGAGAAGTCCTCCCCGTGACCTGTTTCAACTTCGTGATCCCGGTAGCAAAGTGGCGGTGACCCGTGATGGGCTGGAGAATGGAGAAACGATAATCAATCTCTTTAGAACCAACGGCACGGATGCACCACCGTGTATCATGGTCATAAAAGAACCGATGGAAAACGTGGAGTACTTCAGGCGGAAGAAAGTAGGCGGGATTGGAGAGCGGCCAATCTCTCCAGAATGGCAACGCGACGCCATTAAGACGGTATTCTTCGCAAGCCCGGAAGAAAGCCTGCAAATCATCGGGATCAACGTCAATAGAGTCGATTTGGTTCAGGGTGATATCTCCGGTACGGAGATCGTGACAGAAGGGATCACCGAATTCCGTGTAGTCGGCAAGGGTAATTGCCGATGTCATGCCCCGGACGCATGCAATCAAACGGGCTTCAGGAGTGTCAATGATACAGCCAGCAAGAGCTGTGTAACAATACCGATTGTTGCCCAGTGGGTCCGATAACATGACGCCAATGGAAGCCGCCACTTTCAATGGCGCCACCACGATGTCCAGGGCTTCATGGTAGAGGCGATCCGAGAGAACGCCGTTCATCCGCTTGTCGTTGTGAAGAAACTCTGTGATAGGGAGAAATGCTATGGGGATAAATGCATGCAATGATGCCTTGGTTCGGACTTCCGAATGAAGATTTGCTAATGACATGAGCAGGGGGTGTGAGACCTTGCCACCGCACTGATTGGTGACGTTAGTTTTGTCAGACGATAAGATGACACCCAGGATGGTCCCCCCTTTGTCTTTCGGAAGCGTCTTCTGCCAGGAAGGTTAGCCTACGACCCCATTGCGCATGCGAATGTACTCACCTGCATTTCCCAGGCAGTATCGCAGGCCATCCACTCCGTATAGACTCGGACGAGTCGCTGAGCAGTCGTGAAGACGCGGTACGGGGCAAAGTCAATTTCACCCGCGAACAAGGGGTTATGGAGGAGTGTCTGTAAGCAATCCACCGTGTCCCTGTAAAATAGTCTCACAGCTCCTTTTGTGCCGTGCGAGGTATCAATCTGACGGCACTTCCACGCAGGGATTTTGGGCAGAATCTCTGCGAGTCCCCGGAGTTTCGATGCAGTCGGGAACGAGAGTTGAAGCTGTTTTATCTAGAATAATGGTTAAGTTAAGGGGACACGGCGAGTCGGTACGCTAGTAGGGAAAACTCACCAGTATCAAAGACAAAAAACGATCGATTGCAGTCATACTAAGTCCGGACGTGAGCAAAAACTCAGCTAACTCCCATTCAGGACGATCAGCGAATGGATAGTAGAGGTTTTCAGAATTACGAATATCTGAAAACATGTCTTGATCGAAGCCGTCTATAAATTTGGTGCCGGCCTGATCCACAATTCTGGCTGCCCCCGGAAAATAGTCGATGATTGGAGTGTCCGTCCCGGCCGCACTGGCAGTGCCTTCCCCGCTGTCCGAACTTGAATCGTTGCTAGTGCAAGGTGTGTGAGACCTGGTATCTGAACCGGGGTCCGAATCAGGAGAACTTGAACCAGTGTTAAAATACTCCAGTAGCTCCGCTGGGTCTACGAAAGCGGTCGGCCGAGTATGACACTTGGTTCGCGGTTGGCTCAGATGCCTCCGGACCTGAGAATCATTGTCAAACACCTTCCCGCACTGGGGACACCGTGCCTTGTCGTCTTGCATCTGTACAATAACGAACGGGTTACCTAACTCACTTAGTCTCAGTCTAAGTAAGTGAAAAATTGAAACACCGAAGGTTCATTTTATGTAACTCAGGCTCATACCATGCAGAGGAGCCATAGACGAGCACAGTCTGTGCAATACGCACCTTCCAAGCGAATCTACACGCCGCGGATAACTCACTCACCTCGTCTACCGACATCTCGCAGTCTTCGGAAGCTCCCTTCTCTGTCCTCTCCTGTATCCTTCCAACGACTCCTGCAGGTTAAATTTCGGACTACTCAAGCACCTGCCTTGGCCAATGATACTCCGCAAGAAACCACATCAGATTGCACCACCACCAACGGCACCTCCGAGTCGGATACGCCGAATTCTGAATCGGAGCCTACTTCAAAATCAAACCACTGGAAGTTCGGAGTGCTCTCTTCTTCTCTACCTTCGACCTTGCTTCCAGTCGATTCAGGGTCCGATTCTGAAGACGCAATGTGTAAGTATCAATTCATTATGTATGAGCTGGAAGTTGACGGTATTTTACCAGCAATCGGCAGTCAGAGAGAGGCGTCGATCCGGTTAGCGGCCGCCGACGCGCGTAAGAAAGTAGTCCGTGCGGAGCATCGTCTTGCTTTGTCTATTGCAAAAGAACACGTCATCTTGGGGCAACTATATCAAGAGCTCGCCGAACAAGTGGGGAGGCAGACGACAGTTGCAGATCTGGGGATGCAACATGTTCGTCATTCTATCCAAAAGCGTGGGTTCGAGGTCGAGCCTGCGGCCAGTGCATCCTCAAGGGAGTCCGTAGCAGTGTCACCTACGAAGAAACAGAGGCTGCCTAACAAGGTTCGTGAACCGACTACTACATCAGTTCCTTTGGTCTGCGAATTCACAATTGACCTAGATATCTATTTGATCACCGTGAATTCGTCACTCTCGAGTCTCGGCAGGCTGGCCATTGGAGTCGAGATGTCTCACCAGTCGATTACACCGCCATACTTATTCAAGTTGTTGCTATGCTCCTGGTACTATGTTTTTTATTTCTTGTGCTAACTAGTGTCTACTGTGTCGTATGTGTACCAGGCTACTGTAGACATAGTAACCACGGCGTGATCGGACCATTGGCGTAGTTATGTACTCACTTATGGGATTCGGGATTGTAGAATGCTGAGAAGGCTAACAGTGTGGTGCCCATGGTTTTTAAAAAAAAACGGCGTGCTTATTTCAGCCTCGTCATTTGTTACCGTCAAACGTATCCTCGACGCGCACTCTACGGTGACCCACATAACCCCGGGGGCCTCTTCCATTCTCGATCGTGTCTAACTACTCATACATTTCGATTCGGAGATTGAAATATTGACGTCTCACCGTTTACTCGGCCACGTGAGTTACTCCGCTGAGCACGCGCGCGTTCTGGGTATTTAGAATTCGGAATTTCAGCCGTCCAATTTCACGATCATCGGAACATTGAAGGACTCAGTCACTCTTGTTTGGACGAGATCTACGTTACTAGTCACGTCGGGCACTTAATCATGGTAAGGGATGACGACTCAGGGCGTGTGTCGAGCACCAGTCAAAAAGGTTGAAAAAGTACGTTGGGTTACGTTTGCGTACTGAAATTACTCTTGGCGATCGGTACCTATACTTATATACTTTGAAATCGTTTGAGTGATGAAAATAAGTACAGTAAGTTACTATATATTATCTTTTTTCAGACCCGGTGGAGGTGTTTTATAGATACATTTTACAAACTTGTCTGTGAACGAAAAAGGGTGTTACATATGTTTTGTCTCATTATCGATCGTGCTACATCCGCTGCTGCTGCTGCTGCTGCTTACCTCGTTGCGGCTCCTGTTCCCGCCGCGCTCGCTGCACGATCCGAGTTCGGATGTAGATCAGGATAGCGACGGCAACGCACAGCCCAATGAGCAGCATCGTCTCCAAATTCGTCCGCGTCCTCCTCACCCCGGTGACCTCCCCCGCGCCACAACGCCGCATCAAAGTAGTCATCCGGTCCAAAATCGCCCTCTCGCTCGTTCTCCGCGTTCCTCCATTCCCTTGCCCACTGAAATGGAGACGGACTTGGTCCGAGTCAGGGTCGTCGTCGGTGTCGTCGACGCAGCATCGACGTAGCGAGTCGTGGTTCTCATCACGTTATCAGGTCCCAGACAGTTCCCACGGCCCTCGTCAAGAGGCAAAGCGCTCTATGTATTTGTGAGAGTGGGAAGACGTTGTTGCTAATTTTCCGTCCGACGATAACAGAAAACCACGTGACTAACCACGTGACTTACATACCTCATGAAAATGTGAAGTAGACGACCAATATTAATCTCGAATATGACAATGAAACGTGTCGTCCAAACCATATATTTCAGTCTATCTACGAGAAATATACACAGTATTTTTTTTGGATCATATCATTTTGTCGTCGACTAGACACAACACTACTACATATCTCATTTCCTACTTTGCAACTTGCGCACAGACTGTGGCACGTTCGGAGCGTTGCGGGCGGAGTTTTGAAACCCAGCTGACGGCTGTCAGTGACAGCACGTCTGGTACGAGACTACGGCAAACGAGAAACGAGCTCACAGATGCGGCACGCGTGGCCTGCTCTCGTTGCTCGTATCTGGCGTCGTCGTCGTCGTCGCCGTCGCCCTCATGCTCGCCCTTGCCCCACCCTCCTCTCTGAGCGACGTCGCCCATCTCCGTCTCGGTGGTTTCACCGTCACCGTCACCCTCGCCTCTTCCACCACCTCATTATTACGTATCACTCATCGCTTCGTCTCGTTCCCACCACTGGCCGGACGATGCTGTAACTCAGCGACGATGCGAGTAGCAAGGACGCCACCGAAGTCATCGCGGGCTGCAAAAACGACATAATACCATTGTGGGAGGACAGTCTCGTTCGCGAGGTGCTGCAAAGATACACAGAGTCCGTCTAGAAGACTCTGCCAGTTTGTTTGTCTCTTTCCCTTTTCTTCTTGACAGACGTCGTCTCCTAACTCGATATGTGACACAGTTTCCTAGACAACGCAGAGCTATCGCCTCACGTGACTACGAACCGTTCGTGCACGCCTACGTACGCTAGATATTCAGGAGTACGATCTCGATTTCGCCGAAGGTATGTTGACGTTCTCGTCATTCCACGTCAATGCGTCAAGAACTTCTTTCTAGATGGGGACTCACGAACATGGAAGATTTATGATATGGGCGGCTCGCGTACCCAGGTACGTTTCTTCCTCTTTTCCGTGACCGATCGCTACGTACACCCAGCGCTAAGCGTGGCTACCGTACTTTGATCAAGTAAATGTACTAATCTTCTTGGCTCCCTTATTGTGTTTCGACGAGCGGCCGCAAGAAGATCAGAGGGTGAATAGGCTCAAAGACTCATTTATCCTGTGGAAAGCCATCTGTTCGTCCAAACTCCTGACACGGACAACCCTTATCGTCTCTCTCAACAAGGTCGACATACTGGAAAAGAAGATCACAAGCGGGGTAACGGTCAACCAGTATCTACCCTCGTATGGTAATCGGCCCAACGACACACAAACCGTCGTCAAATGTGTGTATTTGCACACCACTATTCGTTCGTGGCTGGGACGCCACATCTCTCCGATTTGAATCTGATGAGATGAGGCATGAGGACTGACTCGGCTTTGTTTCTGATTCTAGACCTCCGTCAGAAATTCAAGGATACCGTCAAGCACAACTCCCCGGAGCCGCGCCTGTGTCATATTTATCCAACCTCGGTTATCGTTGAGTCGAATGTATCACTTTTGCCATCTCTTACGTTGATTTATGTTTCTTGGCCGCCCCGCATTTTTTGCATCGCTTTCCAAACATTGTTATCTGGTATGATATCTGTTATCCCTCTGTAGCCGGCTTTGATGTTGATTATCATTGGTTGCAGTGCGCGACGGGATCATACGAGCACATCTCAAAAAGGTGAACCTTGTCTGAGTCACCAGTTGCTCGCTTGCCCATCACCTCACCAAGTTGAACGAAACTCTCTTATCGAAACATGTCAGCTGAGGTGATCCATGGCGAGTTCCCCACCCCCGAGAGGATGTGGCCACATACAAGAAAGAGCAGAAGAACGATTCAATTCATCCCGATATCTGTGTTATTCAGGGATTTATGCATCCGGAGGCTACTTTGCTATTTTAGGTTTCTTTCATCCAACGCCGCGTCGCCGTTACACATGATACTACACAAAAAGTCATCCCTCCCCACTCTCTACTCTCGAGGGAGTCAACATTTACGGTAGTAGAACGACCCCAGATTGATCTCACTGCCATGTTGATGGTGATGATCGATGATTCTCGCCCCATTGCATGTATGCTGATATATGATCTTTAATACTATTGGATTGAATTCTCACAACGGTTTCCAACCTTGTCCCATGGGCCACTTGAGATTGTCAAATTCCGCTACGGCCATGTGTGGGCCTCCTGGGAGGTGAATATTTGAATGGCTGTTCGCCAACTGCCGAACTCTTTTTGAATTCCTTTTGATAAGCAAAAGGGTCAAGTAGATTGCCTGAGGAGAGCTTATAGGGTAAAAAGGCCTCATCTAGTATGCTTTCCACTTCGGCAGTAATACTTGATCAGCGACGTGACACCTTAGAATCCGGAGATCAGTATATAGAGTGAATGCTGACGCGGGCCGCTTGCGAGCCTGAATCATTACATAATCAGGGGCGGTCGCACTCGCTGAGAAGTGGCAACCCAACTTTTAATGATCCTGATTCCCTCAGACGACGAGAAGGCTATCGGACTGAGCACACGTCGTTGGAGATCGGCGGCAAACATCATAAAGAGATAGTAAATCGATTTCAATTTCCTTTTGGGCCTTCGTTTCAACTTCGATTTGACGTTATATCAAGCTTTAGCCCGAATCTATGATTCGGAAGTTCATCTTTTTATTTTCCTTCGACTCCACCTCAACTCCGCCTTTTCCATGTTCAGAGCTTCCGATGACGAAGTACAGGTACGTGTGTGCGCGCGCACGAGTCGTGGCATGATGAGCCGTTCCTCTTTCATATTCTGCCTTCCCCAGAAAGTGGGCTGACTTACTTATAGGTGCTGGATTGCACGAAAAATCCTCGCGCGCGATGCCCGACGCGTGACGTCCGACACAAGCGACAGCCAAGGGGAGGGCTCACCGGATATTGCACTTGAGATTGATCCGAGGTACTCGACAACATCCTGCTCGAGGAGGCGGGAGGGCGGCCAGCTGAGCTCAGCGCTTAGGCCTTTGAGCCCGGCTCTATCTGGATTCTGGAGCGACATGAGGAGCTCCGAGTCGATGACGGCAGAGTCCTCTCAAAGAAAGCTTCAAAGATCTGTCAGGAGATGACTATTGAATGAAGTTTGACGTTCAGCTTCAAGGCTGCGACATGTGAGTCTGGGCTTCACAATCCTACAGACCTAATTTGGTTCCCAAGTACAAGTAAATAGTCTTTTCGTACCCCTAGTCGAACTCCATGCTATGGAATTCCTACAATAAAAACATCGTAAAGTGCTCTACATGTGCTCTGTATCCTAGACCTGGCCTAATTTAATATGATCGCTTGGTTATGGGCGCATCATGCTCAAAACGGTACAGAAGGGCATCCCTCCAGTCACATCTTCGTATCTAGACTTGTCGGGATGTGCCAATGAGGAGTCATCTGCACCGCCTTTTCCAACCACCTCGCGGCCTTGTCAAGGGCATCATCAGTCTTGTGGAACAGCTGAAAACGTCTCCGCAACGCGAGACCAAGGTTATTGAATCTGATGGGCTTGTCGAAGTAATCATCCGGAAGCTCTTGGGCGGGAGATTTCAATTTCGAGATTAACGTCTTGAGCTCCTCCTCGCTCGAGTCATTAGAGTCTCTGAGTCGAATGCGGTCCAGTACGTTTGTTGCACAAGCTCCGCGACACGATGTTCGTGGGTATTCGGGGAACAGATGCGGCCATGAGCAGGGAGTGTTTCGTGTAGCTCGTCCTTGGCGGATGCATGCCCTAATGCACCATAATACAAAAGAGCTTGGGATAAATTTAACAATAACAATATCATAGGCCGATCGAGGCGATCGCCAACGCGCGACTGGAGTGCATCCCGGAATAGTTGGAAAGAGCTATCGAGAAATCGATGTCGGCGAAGAAACTGATCACGAAGGAATTGTGCTTTAGCGAGGTTGGACATGGCAACAGCACGACACAGACAGTACCAGTGGCGCGTCCTTGTCCGTCGCCGAGTAACCAAACATTTCGTCAGAATCCATACTTGGTTCTGAATGGTTTAAGTGCCCGACGGCGAGGGTCGTCGTCAATGGCGGAAAAGTCGTATTTATCCCCAGCAGCACCACCGCTTCATAGAGTCCGATACTAGTTGTGACGTGACTCATCGGCCCGGTGAATGCTCACGTGAGGTCTGTGACACATTCTTCGGGAATCGGCCCACAGCGGACTCGCAAGTCTCGAAAAACATGATGTTGCTGCTACAAAGAGCATTAAAATCCGTGCAACTTCGCGTTTTGCGGGCTCACCGTGGACTTCCCACGTCTTCCGGGTCATACGACGGCGTCGTTATTGGTGGAGGTGAGCCAAAGTGTATTTGCCGTTGAGCTCTAATGACACGACTACTCTTGCAGGTCCCGGTGGTTATGTTGCAGCCATCAAGGCCACGCAGCTTGGTCTCAGGGTATTTTTTGTACACGCGCGTCTTCACTGATGAGTTCTTCTTCCAGATTGCTTGCATAGAAAAGCACGGTTCGCTCGGTGGGACATCGGTATTGGTGGTGTTGGCATCGATGAGGAGGTCGCGTGAGTGTCGCACCCACGGTGTGGTCTGCATTGCCCTGATGAATTTTTACAGTAAACAATTCCAGAAAACCCTGACGAAGCAAGGGCTCAAGTTCAAGCTGAACACCAAAGTTCTATCTGTCAAGCCACAATAAGCCAAGGGTGACAAGGAAGAGACCGTGAGTCGAAAACTGATGCCATCGACTTTCAGACAGTAACCTTGTCCAGTTAGCTCGAGGCCGACGTCCTTTGGTTTCTGTTGGTCGTCGTCCGTACACGGAAAGTCTCAACCTCGAAGCCATCGGTGTCGAAAAGGACAATAAGGGTCGCATCGTCATTCATGACCAGTTCTCCACCTCGGTCAAGAACATCCGCAGTGTCGGCTATGCCCTCATCATGAATATTCTCGTTCCCACTGATGTAATTATTGTCATTTGCTCCTCCAAGTGTGAGTCTGGTGGAGTCGCCGACGCATCGATGCGTCGGAGCGCTACGTTCCCACACATCGTGCAAGACTCTTTGACTACGATTGCAGTAAGTGTTCTTGTTTTTGGGGAGCATCCGCTGATCGACGTTTTCAGGTATGTATACTTAAGTCCTCTGGGCGCGCAGAACTGCGCTCGTTAACGTGGCGACTCGACGACGATCGGGCAACGCCGACTGACGACGCAACAACTTCCGACGACTCGATGGACACTCATTTACGCTGTGTTGATAACCTGAACTGCAAATCCAGAGAAAGTTGCTTGTGGACTTCGTAAAGAGGTTACAAGGGTCAAGGACGACAAGAGCAAACTCGAACAGACGGTGGAGTCCGAGAAGGAACACTCAGGTTCGCTTCGTCCGCTCCCATTCACGCCTTTTTATTAACCACATCTCGGATGTGGCGATCTAGAGAAAGTTGTTGAAGAACTTCATGACGAGGTAGCACGGTTCAAGGACGACAAAAGCAGAAGCAAACTCGAGCGGACGATGGAGTCCGAAAAGGATCGCACAGGTTTGTTTTGTCCATTTTATTCACGCCGTGTTGATAACCTCAACTACGAATCCAGACAAAGTTGCTCGTGACCTTCGGGACGATTGCTTGGGTGCAGGATGACAAAAAGAAACTCAAGTGGACGATGGATTCCGAGAAGGATCGTTCAGGTTCGCTTCGTCCGCTCCCATTCACGCCTTGTTATTAACCACATCTCGGATGTGGCGATCTAGAGAAATTTTCTGAGGAACTTCGTGACGGGGTTGCACGGTTCAAGGGCGACAATAACAAACTCGAACGGACGATGGAGTCCGATAAGGAACGCGCAGGTTTGCTTTTACCGTTGTATTCACGCCGTGTTGATGACCTCAACTACGAATCTAGACAAAGTTTTTCGTGAGCTTCGTGATGAGGTTGCTCGGGTCAAGGACGCCAACTGCAAACTTGAGCGGACGATGGAGTCGGAGAAGGAACGCTCAGGTTTGCTTTGGTGATAGAGTGTGGATACTTTATTGCCGACTATACGAAGCGCAAGAATTTGTCAGTCGTTTGTCGTTAATTACATGATTGTCTTGCCTGATTTCCTGCGCAGGGATTCGAACAAAAAAATGTATGCTCTCTTACATCGACTCAAAGATCGACGATTACGAGAAAAACTTTCAAGAACTCAAAGAGCAGGATTCGTGGAAAGGGTTACCGTGCAGATTGGCGTCATGATGGTTCGCATGATGAATGTGATAGAACATGCTGGTAGGTCAGTCGAGTCTACGCTGCGATCAGATGTTCACGCGCATGAAACACAGCTGAGTCCGTCGTCCTCGACGACATGCCATATGCGTTCGGCGCTCGGTATGCGCAGGAGAAGAGATGCCTTCCAGGGACACGCGAGGCCCCTCTACATGAGATTTGTGAAGTTCTCAACAATGCGGACGACGAAGCTCCACGAGTATGCCTTCTGACTGGGGTTGCTGGATCGGGCAAGTCTGCAGTCGCTCACTCGGTCGCTGCACTGTACGATGGGCAGAAACGGTTGGGGTCTTCGCATTGCTTCTCGACCACCCACGTTGCAACACGGAATCCCACAAATCTCTTCAGCACTATCGCATGCGACCTATGTGATCATGACGCCCAGTACAAATCCGCCCTTTGGAAAGTCGTCAAAGACGAACGAGCACTTCGGACATCGACATCGCCGTTTGAGCAAGTACAACGGCTGATCATCCACCCTAGAAAGCATCTTGATACCATCGGGCCATTGATCATCGTCATCGACGCCCTTGACGAAAGCAGTGATCGAGCTGGTCGAGAGCAACTCTTGCAAGATATCTGAACAAGTTTCAAAGAACTCTTTTCCATCCCACATACGCTTCCTTATCACTGCTCGTCCGGAGAGTAACATCCTCCGTGCACTTCCGTCTGGCACCCACTTGGTCCACAAACAAATGAGCAATGTCACCCAGGATGTGGTTGATACGGTGATATTGAAAAGTTCATTAGCCATGCTCTGCGTCAGCATACATTGGCCCAACCAAGAGTGGTGTCGACTGCTTGTTCTTCATTCCCAACACCTTTTTCAATGGGCGTCGACCACATGCAAGTTCATCAAGGGTTTTGGGACCACCGGACTCAGTCTATACGAGCGGCTGGAGATACTTTTGCCGAAGGAAGAATGCACTATCGTCCCTCCTCTAGACCAGCAGTACGGAACTTATAATATTAGGTCAACTATCGATGCAGCGGTTCGACCGCTGGTCGTTCTTCCCCGGGGGAGCGAAGCTACCGGTATTGTCGACATTACTGCCACTGCCGCAGTTGTTGTAGACAGTGGGGGACACGCTTACCGTTGCGTACTTGGCGGAGGAAGGGGGAATGAGGGTGGTAGTAGTCAGGCCAGACGGTGTCGTTGGTGCGATCGTGTACGGCACTAAAGGGGTGAAGGGGCGAAGCGTTACTTTTCCAACATATTTGTGTAGGAAGTATGCTCACCGTGACGTGAACAGGCGCAGTGCTCTCAGCTTCAATGTCGGCGTATGGCACCACGCGCAACCACCACTGTGGCTCCTCAGGCCTCAGCCTTCTGCAGTACAACGTCCGCATCGATTACGCTCTTCCTGCGCCTATCTTGGGAGGGCACCGTCCCGCTCGGAGCTCCCCGGGCCCACGCACGAAGGGATCGACTCCAAGGTAAACGCGCTTTCACCCGTCTTCATTTGGGCATCTTTTCGTTGAGCTACGACGTCCATTCAGAGTCATCGTCTCTCTTGGATACATACATCATCATGAACGCACCCAGCACAGTTGTTGAAGGAAACGCGAATACAGTCTCGTAAGTACATCTACCCAACTGGCTGGGAGACATACTGAGACTGGTTCCAGACCAAAATCAATCACAGTCAAGAGTGAGTCTACGATGTCGGTCCTTCTGTGCATGTTCCAGTTGACTTTGATTCAAATATGGAAATCAGTTCTGCACAGCGCCGCATTCCTGGTATTGCAAGGTAATATCAGGTGGAATTCTCCGTGGGAGATGAGTCACGCCTTACGAAGAAAGCGAAAGAGAAGAAAGCTCGCACTCGTTGGGACAATATATTGTTCTTGTACGTCCATGTCCGTCATTGTACGCCGTGGGGTTCAATCTTTTCAGTGACGGCGACGAAAGTTCTGCCGTACTCGTGAACATATACAGGAGGCACCGCCTTCGAAAGGGTCGCCAGCAGGTTGGATGTCTCAAAGATACTGTCGGCGGGATGCTGGGCAGATTGAAAGATGAAGGTGTGCAGTCTGTGTGCTTGCAGACCATGTTTCACTTACGCGATCTGTGTATGGAAAGTGTTTGAAGAGCCTCTTCGCATGGATGCCTCTGATGCGGCCGATCTTTCTGCGTTTACTGTCAAGTTAGCATTGGTCGTTGAGCAGCTCAGGACCGTCAATGCGGACGAACGTCAGGCTACAGACGCCGTCACTAGAGCGACCGAAACGATTCCCGATCTCGCCTCCGCGTCCACCACTGTCGGCCTCTTGGGTCCCGCTGTTGATGCTGGCACACAGGCTGCAAATCAGATACAGACATTCGCAACCACTTGGAACGATGTGTTGGAGAAGATGGAGCTGTTTAACAAGATCGTGGCCGGTATCACAGAGGTACATGCCGTTCCGTATCTTGGTCTACTCACTTTCTGAATGCCACATAGCTTCATCTGATCGCATCGCTGGCTTGGTCCGTCATATCAGCTGCGAACAAGGTTCTTGTCTTTTTCGATATCCGGGTCGATGCTGATCGATGAATACTTTTCGCCTAGGTGCTCCTGAAGCAGAAAGATCGGGACGAACGGATCATTCGTTTGGCTGGCACAATGAACGATGTCTTCGCGTTCGTTCACGACGTTTAACCCTTGAAAGCGATCAAGATGCACATGAAGACCATTACGCTTTTGATTCGGCAGGTCCATTCTCGTTCACGCTGTGACGATTGCTTGGGTGCAGGATGACAAAAAGAAACTCAAGTGGACGATCGAGTCCGAGAAGGATCGTCCAGGTTCGCTCGTCCGCCCCATTCACGCCTTGTTATTAACCACATCTCGGATGTGGCGATCTAGAGAAAATTTCTGAGGAACTTCGTGACGAGGTTGCACGGTTCAAGGGCGACAATAACAAACTCGAACGGACGATGGAGTCCGATAAGGAACGCGCAGGTTTGCTTTTACCGTTGTCATTCACGCCG
>JBBPPQ010000096.1:0-27010 GCA_038092035.1 Leccinum disarticulatum
TCCTTTTCTTCTCACCGTCGATCTCAAAATGCGTTTTGGCGACTTTCAAACGCTCTGTTCGGACGTGCCCTCATACACTTGGTGCAACCTCTTTTACCGGCAGGTGGGCTCTCATTTTCCACCTCTGAAACCTCATGCATGTCATAGACCACCTCTATCAGATACTCCAGACCGACAGTACCCTCCTCACTGGCTTGTCTGCCGACACAGCAACGGCCCCCGTGGGTGTGAATCCCGAGTGCGGCATAACGCTGGTGAAGACGAACGGCTCCCTAGGAAACATTGCCAACATCATCACTTGCGGCCTCAGTGTCTTCGTTGTTGTTGCTCTCATCGTTTTCTGCAGTCGGAGAAAAGCGGCAGTCGGTACGTTTTCGGTCCTTGTTCACTTCTCCGATAAAGCACTCTACCCTTGCGGGCGTGTCTGTCACTCGGTTTCCCGTGTTGGTCCTTTCTGCGCGACTCATGTCTCGTTTTCCAGGTCGCTCCGAGCTTCGCATATTCCTTGGCGTATACCTCCTGACACTGATATTCCAGTTACTCACGAATGGGTCCTTCATACAACAAGGCACCAAAGGCCTGGTCATTATCACTGCAATTCATGCTGCCCTTATTGCTACTCTGTTTTGGACCTTGCTCGCCAATGCTATAGTGGCGACACAGCTCGTCGAAGACGGTACACTCAGCTCTCTGATAGTGCGCTTCCTCTCGTTTCCAGCTTGATTTCGAACGTTAACGTGATCTTGAATAGCCTCTTGGCATCATTAGCGTTCTTTTCTTTATTGCAACAACATACATATCCCTCGATATCGCACTGTTGTTCGACCATGGCTTTGGACCTTCAAACCCGCCGGAATCGCTCAATAGTATACCTCTCTTCGTGTTGACCACCATATGGCCTGGAGCGTACGTATTCGACTTTGGATGTGGACACGCGGACCTGACGTGGTAAACTATTACAGCGCCGCTCTCATTTATTTCGCCTTGATGCTGTACATTGTGCTGGGCGTCCTCAACGAGGTCAGACCTGTGTGGTATTATGTGTTATCAGCCATCCTCTTTATTCTCAGTCAACTCGACTACTTCCTTCTGAGCAAGGTCATATGTCGGGTACGTCATACAGAGTCCCTGGCATAGCAATAGCGGTGCTTCATATTCTGACCGTTTCCAGGGTGCATCATCAAAAGTTGATGGTTCCTTCATTGCAACGCTACTAGAAACTGCGGCCGTCGTCTCAATATACTTTGGATGGAGGGGCATAACAGAAGGTACGTTAGCAACTGTCGTATCACTCCATTTTCTTCGGCACCGCTGACGATACACCATACAGAGGATTGGGACGTAGACTACTACTCATCATAGTGGCACGTAAACGTCGATGGAATCTCTTCAATAAATTGTATCTGCTATGCACAACACTCTCCACCTGTTGTTGTTATCCTGTGTTATCTCTTATGGAAACACATGCGATTCTATTCCTTCTCTTTCTATCTTAGTCTTTTGATCCAATCGCATCGCTTGCACGATAGGCTTCCTGCGTCTATCTTTTTTGTTCCCTCATCATCTTATTTGTTCCCCTCGCCGCCCTTTCCCGCATACTCATTCCCTCCTTGGCACGTGGTAGCTCGTAGGAGTCCGTGCATCGTTGTTCTAATGATTTGGCCGGGGTACAACTCGAACGGCGGAAATCTTGCGGGCACATATTTTCATACATTCTGTACGGGACAGTCTTACTTGGAGGAGAATCGAAATCGCCCGAATTAACGATTTGATTACGACGTCACCGGGACTCTGACAATTACATATATGTCGTTACATCTCTATGTGACTCAGTCTGAACTTATCAACAGGACACTACTTGTAGGCCGCTCGGATCTATCATACACACAACGTTGAGTCACTAAAACAGTTTGGAGCACGTTCGGAAAGAAAAGAAAAGATAATCCGAAAGAATTAATCCAAATCTAAACCCTGTATCATGATGTGTCTCTCATCGTCACAATACTCAGCATTCATATTCATCATCTTCGTCCAGATTCGCAACATAACGCTGCCTGATGATGGGTGTGATATCGATGCACACCCACCCCTCCGAGTCCGAGTCTGAGTCCGAATCCGAGTCCAGGAACGCCCAACGTCGGCTTCGTCGTGATGTGCGTGACGGCGTTTTCCACTTCGGCAAACACAGCGCGAGTCGGAATGGCTTGACGCGAGGGGTCTTTGAGTTGGAAGGGGAAACGGGTGGAGTCGAAGTCGCCGTTGATGGAGACGTGGACGTTGACATCGGCATCGGCGCCATTGGTTTACTGGTGCTACCACTCCTGCGCAACCGTCCCCGTCGTTCCTTCCTCAGAGTCGTAGCCGGAGACGAAGTGGCACATGGCGACGATGACGAGCACGCCGCCGTAGAAGGAGAGAGGGGGGAAGGCGATGCGGACGTCGATGTTTTCCTGGGGGTGTCCGGGAGCGAGTTGGAACTTGCAGCCGCGGCATTAACGTCGCCTTCCGAAGGCGACCGACGTTTTCGGAGTAAACGCCGGCGGCGGGGAAGAAACGGCCACGAGCCTGCAGGGTCCTTCGACGGGGTCCATTTTGGGGCGGCGACAGCAGAGGGTCCAGAGACGCGCATAGTTTGGAGGGAGCTAGGTGCGATGTCGATGTAGTTGGACGTAGACGTCGTCGTCGTCGAGAAGCGCGATTTCTATCAAGAACGTTCAGATACAATGACATGAGAAGCGAGAAAGATAAAGACAAGGGATCGGTGAAGAAATGTACAAGGCGACACGCGACAATCAAGGGAGCACGGACTTACCAGGCACGGCCTTTTGTTTCCAGCAGCAGTGTTCTCCGACTCTGTGCGATGCGCGTCGAGCATCAAGTCTGACCTGAGCCGCAGCTTCCCAAATGCGGATGGCGTGCGGAACGAGGACTCGATGTCGAGCAGGTCGACACACGACAGCTGTAACGACCTCCTCGGCTTGAGCTGCAAGTCATGCGAATATATATCCAGCCCGTCCATCGTCGACGAGGCGCGCGTGTGTAGACCATAACCTCGCGGCGTGGCCCGCCCCGAGCACGACCCCGACTTGGTGGTAGTCTGCAAGTGCTCTCGTGAGTTCCACGGCGTGCGGTGCAGGAACGCCTTGAACGCGTCCTGGAATGTGGCCAGCGTCGCAGTGTTGTCGTTCGTCGCCATCGCGTCTCGATCGACGGAGATAAACTGTGGGAGGTCGTCGTCGTCATCGAAGAATACGCCGGGGTGGGGTGAGATGTCTGATGGACCGTCGGTCTCGAGCAGCGCTGCGCCCGAAAAGGTGACCATCCCTTCCTGAGGGTCCCATAGTGCCGCAAATGTCAATGCAGTCTTGGGTGGCACGACGTCTGACCAACGGTTGAGATGGGCGGTGTGACTAGGTACGTTGTTGGACGAGTTATCCAACGAGAGACAAAGCTGAGGGAAGAAACGCGTGAACGGGGGAAGAGTCAAAGTGGGGGCACTGAATGTCTTACTTTGGTGCGACTTCGAACAAAAGACATAGTGAAGGAAATCCCAATGGGCGTGTACCAAAAAAAAAAGAAAGGAAGATCAAGCAAAAAGCACGGAGGGGTTCTGGGGACAAGGATACGATGAGAGAACTGTGCTTTTAAAAAGGTGAAAACAGGGGATCGCCCAAGAATGAGAGAAGAAGGGTTATTGAATCTGGATGCTAATGCGGATCCAATCGTACACCTGCACACGGTGGCAGGAGGTGCAAGATCAGCCGTGAAGGGGAGGAGCAAGAGGTTCGTCTGAACGAACCTTTATGTGACACATCCGATAACGTCACCGCTCCCCTTCCTCGTGCCATTAGAAGAATCAACAAGCCGGAAAATCCCCACTTATGAGAACACCATTCTTTGCTGGACGAACCTTGATATGACGTCTAGGGATTTTGAGGCACCTTAATGGGGGATAAGAAACTGGGCAATTGGCAACTGAAAGCGTTTTAGAGGCGAAAATAAGTTCTCCACGAAGAACTTGTTTCAAGTCGATTGTCCTCTCTGTGAAAATAAATCGAAGACCCGTCGTGAAACGAAACCTCGTCAGGTGGGATCCCCACGGCCACGTTCTGCGAAGTTGTGATCATCTCCGTCGACCCACGCCAGGGCCACATGTTGTATGTTTGGACCAAAGACGGGAAAGCAATGCCAAGCCGGGTAGCTGGAGCATTCAGCGGGAATAAGCAGGCGATCTCACTTCAATGTGAATGACTTCTCGTCACATCATGAGCGTCGACTATGCGGGGGAGTGGGATGACTCACGACAGCCTGGAAGGGGCGATCCACGGCCACGAACGGGTGTAAAACTTCCTTCACAAGAGCCTAGGGGTTTTGCGACCCTGTACATGGTGGGGAAGGATGGGTGGGTGGTTTTCGAAGGCTAATCCGGATCCGAGAGCAAAAAGGGTGTGAGCCAGTGGCAGTTGCAGCGTGATTCATCACGGACGGCACCCCAATCGGCGACAAGCGGATCAAATGAAGAAACACATATCTCAGGAGACGTGATGGGGCGGCTGGGACTCTATGACTTTGTGAAGGTTCCTGGCTAGCTGAATCATAACGTTTGATGCGCTGGCTGAGAGAAATATCACGAACGTGTAGTGACTGAATCAAGTGCCCATAGTATGTACTTGATGATGGTGGTTGCAGCGGTGTCATGGCCGTGTGAGATATCGGCGCCTGTGGTATTATTTTAGTACGTACGTTTCGACCCGCTCTTCGTCGGCATTCGCGCGCGGCTGCATCATCCTACTACCAAAGACTCGAACTCATCTAACAGTTCTTAATTATCTTTTTGGCTTATTGCAAGCACTTCTTCTTCCGCTCTCTTCACACAAACTCGGCGGACTCGTCGCGACTCGTTTTATGCAAACTCTCGGACGATGAACTCGACAACTGGGCTATCTCGACGACGTGTAGCCACTGCCTCCATTTCCTCCGCCTCCGCAGATGATCTTACAAGCTCAAGCCGGCACACGAACGGCACAGCGTCAAATGGCGCGGTAACCACCCACGCGGGCTCCGCTTTCGAGGGTGGAAACAAAATTGCGTTCGACCCGCGCGACCTCGATGAAGAGAGACAAGATAACCGCCATGGCGGCAGAATGCCTCGTCTCACCATCATGGAGGAGGTTCTCCTGCTAGGACTAAAGGACAAGCACGTATGTAGCACGACAACCCTCGTTTCGTTTGTCCTCCTCCGTCGTTCGCACGAGCTGTGCCTGCGGTTTCCGCAGTACGAGCGGCGAATCATCGACTGGATGTCTCCTGTCTGGATGATTTCGAGCACACAGCTTTTTCCTTTTCGTTCCCACTACCTTCGTGCTCATAGCTAACTGATTGCTGAACAGGGTTACCTCTCTTTCTGGAACGATAGCATCTCGTACGCCCTCCGGGGATGCATACTCATCGAGCTCGCACTCCGCCGTCGGATAGCACTCGTCAAAGACGCTAATAGACGGAAAACTCCCCTACCGGAGCGCCTAGTAGAGGTCATCGACGATAGACACACGGGGGAGACGATACTCGATGAGACACTGAAGATGATGAAGACTCAAGAAGTGGAGAAGTTTACTATAAATAGCTGGATTGATCTCCTGAGTGGTGAGTACTTCGAGCGCTAATGCGAGCAGGCCATACTGTGTGCCTTGACCATGTGCCTGTCACACCACAAAAAAGTGAACGAACTCACCGACCCGTCATCTTTAGGAGAAACGTGGAACGTTATGAAAATCGGATACCAACTCAAGCAAGTCAGGGAGCGCCTCGCAAAAGGTCTCGTCGACAAGGGCGTCCTTCGCACTGAGAAGCGAAACTTCCTCCTCTTTGACATGGCCACGCACCCCGTCGCCGACGTTCGGACTAAAGAATCCATCGTCACGCGCGTTGTATCGCTTCTGACGGCGACGACGTCCGCCGTCCCACCGAGCGCCCTCGACAAGGAAGGTACGCAATGCCGAGTCACGCGCGCGGTGTGTCTCGCATGTGCAGCGTACGCGGCAAGCGTCCTCGACAATGCGTTCAGCCGGCTGACGTACGAAGATCGCGAAGCCGCCTTTCAGAGATGCGACGAGGTATTGGCCGAGTTTGCGTGCTGGCCGTTTGGGAGCAACACCGGCGGTGGCGGGGTGAGCGGTGCGAACGGGCGGAGGAGAGGAGAGGCGGCGGCGGCAGCGAGGATCGGCACCGGCAGTACTTTGCCGAGTGGGCGTGAGAGCGTGCTCGGTCTGGTGCAGGAGGTGAAACAGGAGATGAACGGCGAGGACGACCCTGGGTTTGAGCTGATCGCGGGTGTGTTGGAGGTGCTTTCGAAGCTGGATTCCCTGTTGTGAGGTTGTGTGTGAACGCTTCTTCGATTTTTTTTGTTCTTGTTTTTCTCCCACTTCTCTTTCTCCTTGTTTTGCCCAGGGAAGCGGATTCGACCGGTAGCCATCGCATCTGTCCTTTTCGAACGACGCAGCGAGTGCCGTGTTCATTGTTTACTTATTCCATTCACTCCGGTCCATCATAAAACTTAATGCATTTCCCCCAAGTTCTCAATCGGTTTGCATACACTCTGTCGTGGGCTTGAAGTTCGAATCAGAACAAAGGGGAAACCTGGAGAGAACCCCTGCTGAGTTCACTGGCACTGTCACGTCATGACAGTGGACACCTCCCTGAATCCTGACAAAGGGGGAAACTGACAACTGATTGCCATATGTATTCTGACAGGACTGGATCATATCAGTTATGAGACTGGATTGATTGATCAATGGGAGTCCGACATTGCATGTCATTTTTTTTTCTTCTGCCTGCAAGGATGGGTCATGGCAAAAGCCTTGGGAACGCTCGACTTGTCCAGTGCTAGTAGACATATTTGAACACATACAAGTATGGTCGTCTCCGATATCATGAACATAGATACAACCAAGACCTGAACTGCCAGGTGGCCCGGGCCGAACGGATCGCAATGCATGCCAGCGGGACAGAAATCCCTGCGCTACATACTACTACTAGCTACTGTGTTCACAACAATGATGTATGTAAGCCTACTGGAACCGTGACCTGACACGCGCGGTTTGCGGGCCTACGCGAGGTCGATCGAAGGACTCTAATTGGACCGGACAACGGTTGTACGGCACTTTGCCATTATAGTCCATATGCGAGTGTCCAAAGACACTCTCTACCCAACTTCGGTTGACAGATCGGCTGCAGTGAGATGTCGAACGTGTTTACCATGTACTTACTGTGCTCTGCACCCTGACCAGTCGGAGGGGAGGTCAGGTACGCTTTTAAAACGGTGGCGCACGAGCACGACAACCTGGACCTGAACCGCAGCTAAGCATACGTACATGCTTGAACGATATGTAGATATGATGATCTTCGCGTACTTTCTAAGTACACTTTAAATTGCGCCCACGGGTGTAATTGGCTAGCGGGTGGCGCTGGCGTGCTGCATTGCCTTGGTGCTTTCGCGATGGGAGCTTCCATCCAAATGCGTTCAAGTTGCACACCGACCGGGCGGACGCGATCTCTAGATTCTCTACTATTGCATCGGTTAGTGGTGGCAATGCTGAGTTGCTCAACCGTCGGGCATGACGCCGTCGGCCGAGGTGAAACGCTGGATACGGTGGGTCAGAAACAGACCTCTAACATATATGTAAGATTGTCAAAACCACGGTCAAAGGTGTTTTGCAGGTGTGTCCCAGATCTAGTGCCGCTCTACGAAAGTTGCAGCAGCTGCCAAGAGTGGCAACCTTTTCTACAATTACTGATCTACGACTCGTGTAATGCTGACGTGCTTATTGACGTCCGAATCACCGTGCATTCTTTGCAGGCGGAGATTGAATGTATGAGGACCAATGAGATCTTGATCCATTCAAGCTTGTATTCCGGACCTTTTTCGATCGACGTCATCTGTCGTCGCGGGTTGAAACGTTGACAGTGGGCCGACTCGAACGGTAGCACGGCGTCATTTACGTTATGAAAGCACATGGAACTTGCAAAGGTAAGTAAGGACGAGGCACAGCAACCCTGATCAGATTCGCCAAACAACCAAACAAACAAATAGTCGATTTCGACGAGTAAATTTGTTATGTAACTTGTCGAGATGGACAACATTGGACTCCTTTTCATTCTCGCTATCTCATAGAAATGGTATTCCACCACGACTCTTCAGACCCCCTCGCCGTCGTCACCGCACCCCCACCAGACGAGAATCCCGAAGAGAAGGCGGCTAGGGAAGAGCGCGAAGCCGAAGCACAGAAAATCAGCGACCAGATCGACGACGAACTCCGCGTAGAGAAAGCTGCCCTCAAAAAACAAGAACAGATTGTCAAGATCCTGCTACTCGGTCAGAGTGAAAGTGGTGAGCGTACCTTCGACGACCTCCCTCTCGATCACACGTGACACTCTCGTCGTTGCTTTCGACAGGGAAATCCACCACCCTCAAGAGTTAGTGACATGCATAGATCTCCACACTATCCGAGCGCTCATACTCAATCCCAGATTTTCGTATAAGATTCGCGCGAGACAAGTGGGTGCAAGAACGCGCCTCTTGGAGAACAGTCCTACAGCTCAACCTCGTACGCTCCGTCAACAAGATCGTCGAGACACTACAAGCAGCCATCGATAACGAGGACGAGCCTGATCCCCTCCCTTTCACCGACAAACACCACCTGCTTCGACTCCGCCTTCGCCCCCTCCGCGGAGTCGAGACCGACCTGAAACGACTGCTTGGTGTGAAAGACGAAGCAGTTTGGGATAACTCTGCGCAGTCTCCCGAACTCTCACCTCGGACGTCCTCCGAATTCTATGTTCGATCCCGAAACTGGCTAAGCTTCCTGCAGGCCTCTCGCATAGATCCCTCCGAAGGCTCTGAATCTCGGAGACCAATCAAACACGACGGTGTGAGTAGCAAGGACGCCACCGAAGTCATCGCGGGCTGCAAAAA
This sequence comes from Leccinum disarticulatum, assembly GCA_038092035.1. Classification (NCBI taxonomy): domain Eukaryota; kingdom Fungi; phylum Basidiomycota; class Agaricomycetes; order Boletales; family Boletaceae; genus Leccinum; species Leccinum disarticulatum. The sequence continues at coordinate 8,972 of JBBPPQ010000096.1, forward strand.
CGACATAATACCATTGTGGGAGGACAGTCTCGTTCGCGAGGTGCTGCAAAGATACCGAGTCCGTCTAGAAGACTCTGCCAGTTTGTTTGTCTCTTTCCCTTTTCTTCTTGACAGACGTCGTCTCCTAACTCGATGTGACACAGTTTCCTAGACAACGCAGAGCGCATCGCCTCACGTGACTACGAACCATCAGACGATGACATCGTTCGTGCACGCCTACGTACGCTAGATATTCAGGAGTACGATCTCGATATCGCCGAAGGTATGTTGACGTTCTCGTCATTTCATGTCAATGCGTCAAGAACTTCTTTCTAGATGGGGACTCACGAACATGGAAGATTTATGATGTGGGCGGCTCGCGTACCCAGGTACGTTTCTTCCTCTTTTCCGCTTTCACGCCACCGTGACTGATCGCTACGTACACCCAGCGCCAAGCGTGGCTACCGTACTTTGATCAAGTAAATGCAATAATCTTCATGGCTCCCGTGTCGTGTTTCGACGAGCGGCTGCAAGAAGATCAGAGGGTGAATAGGCTCGAAGACTCGTTTATTCTGTGGAAAGCCATCTGTTCGTCCAAACTCCTGACACGGACAACCCTTATCGTCTTTCTCAACAAGGTCGACATACTGGAAAAGAAGATCACAAGCGGGGTAATGGTCAACCAGTATCTACCCTCCTATGGTAATCGGCCCAACGACACACAAACCGTCGTCAAATGTGTGTATTTGCGCACCACTTTCCACTCCATTGGCACCACTATTCGTTCGTGGCTGGGACACCACACCTCTCCGATTTGAATCTGATGAGATGAGGAATGAGGGCTGACTCGGCTTTGTTTCTGATTCTAGACCTCCGTCAGAAATTCAAGGATACCGTCAAGCACAACTCCCCGGAGCCGCGCCTGTGCCATATTTATCCAACCTCGGTTATCGTTGAGTCGAATCTATTACTTTTGCCATCTCTTACGTTGATTTTTGTTTCTTGGCCGCCCCCCATTTTTTGCATCGCTCTCCCTCTCACAGGACACGCGAACGACAGCACAAACATTGATGTCTGGTATGATATCTATTATCCCTCTGTAGCCGGCTTTGATGTTGATTATCATTGTTTGCAGTGCGCGACGGGATCATACGAGCACATCTCAAAAAGGCGAACCTTGTCTGAGTCACCAGTTGCTCACTTGCCCATCACCTCACCAAGTTGAACGAAACTCTCTTACCGAAACACGTCAGCTGAGGTGATCCATGGGGTCCCCACCCCCGAGGGGATGTGGCACCCACAAACACCCACACACAAGAAAGAGCAGAAGAACGATTCAATTCATCCCGATATCTGTGTTATTATCTATTCAGGGATTTATCCATCCGGACACTACTTTGCTATTTTATCCAACGCCGCGTCGCCGTTACACATGATACTACACGAAAAGTCATCCCTCCCCACTCTCTACTCTCGAGGGAGTCGTCATTTACGGTAGAACGACCCCGGATTGATCTCAATGCCATGTTGATGGTGATGATCGATGATTCTCGCCCCATTGCATGTATGCTGATATATGATCTATAATACTATTGGATTGAATTCTCACAGCGGTTTCCAACCTTGTCCCATGGGCCACTTGAGATTGTCAGATTCCGACAGTACCTCCCGATATGGCACGTCCTTCTTGTCCGTCGCCGAGGAACCAAACATTTCATCAGAATCCATAGTTGGCTCTGAATGGTTCAAATGCCCGACGTGAGGGTCGTCGTCAATGGCGAAAGAGTCGTGTTTAACCCCAGCACCACCGCCAGCACCACTGCGACCATCATCCACACTGCATCGCGTATCGGCCATCAACCCTTCCTCGCCCTCCTCGCGCCACGACAACCGTCGACGAATGATCGAACCGAGTTGTGCATGGTGGACGTACCCCCGCTTGCTGAGGCCTGCCTCGGCCTTGTACCGCACCGCGTCCAGTTTCGGCTGCAGATTCGCGAACGTCCGTTGGATGTTGGCGACAGAGGTTACGTTGGCAACGGTTGAAAAGGGTGATGTTGGGTCGGCGAAGGACGACTCGCGGTGGTGTTCGCGCCCCCGCTCCTTCACCTTCTCGCGCTCACGCGTGAGGGATAGATGCCGCGAAAGACCCTGTCCTGGGCCTTGTCCGTGGTACGATGTCGTCCGTCCATGCGTCCTTGCAGCGGTGGTAGTCGTTGGGTATCGCACAAACGCAAGGTCCCCCATGTCCGACCCTGGTGTTGGCGACACCTGCACGCTCTCCGGACGCTTCCTCCGCGGAGGAGGAGGCAATGGCATGCTTGCGCCTGCGCCCATGCCTGTGTTTGTAGCCATAAACGACGCCGCGAGAGAGTTGGAACGGCCAAGCCGAGGTGGAGGGGGCGGAGCTGGTGGCGGCGGAGACTCGGATGAGTCAGAAGTAGTACGAGGTCGCGGGGTATCTGTATCGTGCATGGTGGGGTCCGTCGTTGTCATCGTCGACGCCGACGGCCGGCGGTGGGCTGGGTGTGTCGGGGGCGGTAAACAGTCCGTCTGCGTCGTCGTTGACACGCCCGAATGAGCGATCACGTGTTCTCGGCTGGGCAATGGTGGCCTAGACGTTGCAGACGCAGCGATAGGCGATGGCAGCGTCGCGTTCGCAACCTGATCGAGCGACAGTACCGAGCTCGACCGTGACGACAACGGCAGACTCGGCTTGCGTCGGCGTGGCAGGGGCGGGACACAACTCGTGTCGTCTGACTCGGACAGCCTTTGCGACTGTTTGGCCGGGCTGAGGCTCCGCGTGCGTGTACTCGGCGTGGTGTTACAGCTCGAGGAGGAGCCGGAGGAGGTGGAGGCGGTGGAAGTGGTAGTACTCTTGAGGACCTGGAGGACCCTTTCTCGATCGAGCTGTTCCTCGGCGCGCTTCATCGACTGGGCATGTTTGCTCGCCTCGAGCGACTGCCTCATGAGCGGGCTCATCACATGTGTCGGCTTGACGAGAACCAAAGAGGACGTCGGGAGAACGGCTTCCGACGCTCTACGGGACGGAGCTGCGAGCACCGCGGGTTTGCGAGGAGGTAGCGGGGGCAGTCTGGCCTGACTCGAAACATTGGTGGGGGCCGTACTCGTCTCGGGCTTGTCGCGAGCGAGAAATGGGTTATGGCTGATCTTGCTCGGACGCTTCTGGGGGAACACGGGCGGAGGAGGGGGATCGGGATCTGCAGGGAGTGATGGCGCAGGTGTGGGCGCTGTGGCGTGTTCCACCGATCTACGGGCGAATGGGTTCGTTTCTGAAGGCGAGACGAGTGGTGGGGGCGGTTTCTGACGATCGGGGTGGGCTGGTGGAGGTGCTTGGACGGGTCGTTTGGGAGGGGAGAGCTGTTGCGCGGGGTCTGGGGCTTTGGCCGGTCTCGGGAATGCTAGATATCGTATGTATGCGTAACACAAACGAAGAGGAGGGGAGGGGTTGGTATACGATCGAACGGCCAACACATTGTAAAGTGACTCACCCTGAATGAACGCGAGCGTACGGTCAATCCCTTTACCCGAGTCTGCATGCATGACAAGGCGGAGGGCGGCAAAGAATTGGCCGCCTGTGAGCATGTCTGAAGACAACATGTTGGGACAGAATAGCTTGAGGATCTGTGAAAAGTGGGATGTCAGTCCGTTTGGCCGGAATGGGGAAACGGTTGATGGCTAAACTAACAGTCTCGATGTCGGACGCTGGGAGATCAGAGAATCTACCACGGAGCCATGCTCGTGCTTCACGTACGCCGACGGATGTGCGCTCGTAGCGGGCGTCGTCGCGGACGTGAGTGGTACGTCGGATGTTGCTGTTTGAATTGCCGTTCGTGGAGTCTGTAGCAAGATCATCGAGCGACGCCGTGTACAAGTTGTACTCGGCGTCGCTGAGGGCAGAGACGTGGAGCGAGAGTGGACGCATAACGTCGTCCTCGTTCGTGGCGGAGGTTGGATGGAAGGAGCGACAACGAGGCTTGGTCGAAGTCTAATTACCCGCTCTCCAAATTAGTCACTCGTGACTAGTACTAACAGTTAAACAGTTTGTGCCTCAAAACATAAAAGATAATCAGATAATATCCAGTCAACTAAAATATATCAGAAAGATAGCTATATGATATAATATTTTGGAGTTACACAATATCTAATATTCCAAGGATACTCATACATCAGGAAAATTTTAATGAAATGATAATTTTGTATATGGCTTTAGCCACCACATAAAGTCCTATAAGATGTCTCACAATTATAGGCTCTTTTTCTTAATGGGTTAGGGTCAAGCAGGGGTTCAAGTGTGCAAAATAACAGATATCACGCGATGTTGTGAAAGCGAAATATGCGTGATTTCATACATTGACACAATGGCCATCAGGGAAATTTAAATCATGTGATAATTCCATGTATAGAATTATCTACCCTACAAAATGATACCATGTACATAATAATTAAATTCATATTGATGAGGCTATATAATCCATGGGAGCATTGATAGTATTGAGCAAAAGTTGCATATAGTTCCAACATATAATGCACATCTGAATGATAGTAGTTGTACCTCAACACCAGGATTATTGGTCCATGAACTACTTTTTCTAAAAGATATTCCACAGATAATGCATATCTAATTGATAGCAATTGTCCCTAATATCATCATTCTTGGTCTATGAACAGCAATTGTCCCTGATATCATCATTCTTGGTCTATGAACTACATTGTCTTTAAGATGTTCCACAGATAATACATATCTATATGATTGCAGCTGACAGTCCCTGAATTCCATCATTCCTTATCACAGGTAATGTATATCTAGGTGGTGGAAGTTGTCCCTGAATACCATCATTCCTCATCACAGATAATGTATATCTAGGTGGTGGAAGTTGTCCCCAAGTACCATCATTCCTCATCACAGATAATGTATATCTAGGCGGTGGAAGTTGTCCCCAAGTACCATCATTCCTCATCACAGGTAATGTATATCTAGGTGGTGGAAGTTGTCCCCAAATACCATCATTCTTGGTCCATGAACCATAGTGTCTACAAGATATATCCAGGTAATTCAGATCTGAATGGTATGCATGTCACATCTGTAAGGTAATCCTTGCCAAATATGTCCCCATTCACAATAATCTGTAGACACATCAGCTATTCTGTATGCAATATCAGTATTCCAGATTCTAATCAGAACTCGGACATGCCAGTGATATATGTCAATCTAAACAATTTGACTCTGACTAAACCATGTATAGGGTTTGATATATTCATACGTAAGACGAACAAAGAGTGGAAATGATTATGATCAGTTAATCTTCAGCAGCCGCGGCTGCAGCCTTGATTGCTGCTCGCCTCCGTCGAATTGTCGCCAATGCACTGTTCTCGGACGGTAGCCGAGTACTTTCAGCATTGGCGGGAAAAATTTGTCTACGGAATCATTGATATGCAATTCAATGTTATGAATATATGATCCTTACCTATTCCACCATTGCAAAAGTTGTTTAACTTCGTCTCGTTCCTCCGGGTCATCAAGAAGCTCGAGTATACTATTATAGAACCGTTCTGAGTCTGTCAATAAGTCCGTGCGCGAGAATACTTGGGCTGATGTCAGGGCGAAACGAGCCTACAAAATATCACGGCTGTTTGTGAAGGCTGAAGGGATGAATGGAACGGGCTCACCTGTGTTGCAACGTATGCAATCGAAGCTTTCGTCACACTGTACATACCGTGGATACGAGCATTGCACGAGCGCGTGGCCTTCGGCTCCTCGAGGTCTACGGAGCTCGGAGAAGTGAAAACGTGCTTGTAGGCCTGCACGATTGTAGTACATTCAAGTTAGTAATCCAGTATCGATTGTACGGAATAAAAACATACTGAAACCAAAATCCCACTGCGCAACAAACCGTTCCATGGGTCTTCCGCATCATACGCGTAGTTCGCATACAGAAAGACGGGCCATTGATCCCCGGCGACCCGCAACTGGTTGCTGCGCAGCTTCTCCTTGATTCTGCAACGTATTATGTGAGAACGGATTAAACAAAATTGACGAACTCACTCTGCATTAGACCAGTCATAGCCAGCTGGGCAGAGTAGCGCGCCAGTACGTTCGTGGTTGAATCCTCGAGCGGATTTTGCATTCCGCGGGATGTGAGGGTTCAACGTTTGACCCTTTGGAGTAATCCAGTCAATAATCGAGCACTTCATTCCTTTTGTGTCGTCGGCCCTAGCACCATTGGCGCCTCGCTGGATCTGTGGGACGAATTGAGACGGTTGATCGTCTGTCAGAAAGTGAAAGACTCACTAACTCTGCCACAGCAACGACCTCTTCCTCATCTGAGGATAAAAGTCGGGATTCAAGCAATGGTGCCAGTCTTAACAACTCGTGAAAGACATTGTACTCCTTCCTTTCGCTATGTCGAATTCTCGTAGGTAAATTTATAATATACAATGAAGTTACTCACTGGTCTGAAAACGTCTCCAAGTCTCTGTCTTCCAGTTCGCCCATCATGGCAAGGCCGTTGGTAAGCAACGTCTGCACGCTGCAAAACGCGTGTATCACGCGTCCGAAGTGTCGTCCATGGTGTACCAATGGATCTTGAACGCTTCTGCGACCCAGTCAGTACGGCGAGGCAACGCATGGACAAGACTCACGGCCGTTTGCGAGGTCCTGTCTGCAAGGCACTCGACCGTGGTCGCTTGTCTCCCGTCGTCGAGGGATCTGAGCGAACAGCGTCCGGAACGTTGGCAGAATTCGCCATGAGATAAAGCCGCAAGGGATGAAGATGATCAAGTGAAAGAAGGAGCTGAGGGTTAGGTGGTTTGAGGCAGCCTTAAATACCTCTGGTGAGTGCGTGACACCGAAAGTGTCACTGCCAAGACTTAGCTACTGTCGTCACTTGTCACGCTAACGCGTCCCAGCACTCACCCAATGCCACAAAGAATTGATTCGGGAATGCCGTAGGTACCGGCTTTTCTATGTCCCCGCCAATGCAAGTCGACTCATCATTCTGTGGACAGCTACGACCGACGAAGAGGTTGATATTCACCCCCGCCCGGGCTTGGCTGGCATAGTTATTACCCTACGAACAGGTAAGAAAGAGAAGAAACCTGACAGCGAAACTGACTTTGAGCCTAGAAGCGAACCACACGAGGAATCGGAGCTTCGAGTTGGTGACAACCTGAGCACGAGCATCCTCAATCGTTGGGGCCGAACAAGAACAACCAACGCGGCAGCCCAGACAGTCCCGAGGTGGTACCAATCGTCAAGATGGCTGAATTAGTACCCGTGTCCCGTCATCAGCATCGTGTCATGACACCGTGCCATTGCGAAGATGGCAGGGTATCTGCCTCCTAACTCCGTCGATCTTTGAATTTACTGTGACTAATGACCCCTAGGCTGGCGAACTGTGCAAGCCCGACGACAATGCATCCACCCGCAGCAGACGCAAGCGTCCCTCAGAAATCGCACCAGGAGAGCTCGAAAGGATGCCCAATTCCTAGGAAAGCGCGTCCCCGAGGTAGCAAACAAATCAGCTGAAGAGGATATGGTTAGGTAGATCAGGCGTGCTCCGTGACAAACGCACCCGAGCGTGGCAAAGGCGAGTGCGCGACTGAGCCTGTCAGCCATAGCAGGCAACATAGGGCACCACCCATCGGTGTCGTACATGTCGACAGAACAGACCTCCGCCAGTAACTAGCTAACTGCAAATGTACAAACAGCAGACTTGTGATGTTGGTTTGTTATCTGGTCAAATAGAATCTGTATCACAAGGAATGCACGGAGTATGCAAGAACAACGTCAGTTAGGCAATGGATTGTGAGCAACAGAATCCTACATATGTATCCCACCGTTGCTGCAATTACGATACCTCTGAGCCCAACGCAGATTTCCCTGGCAGAGCGGATGCGGCATTCAACCCCGGGCTAGACGATCTCGTGCCCAGCAGCGACCTGTTTTTTACTCCCCATGAGATTGTTGCGAGCATGGAATGGCTATTGCAGACGGACGACGAGTTGCGATACGCATGGGGCTGAGAGAGTGCAGTGGAGTCGTCCGCAAGGCCAAGTTCGGCATCGGTGAGAGGCTCGTAAACATATCCAGTGGTCGAGTCGCGAATGGGGCTCGAGACATCCATAGTGTGTAGACGAGTGGCCATCTCTGCGGGGAAGAGTGTCACCGACTTGCGACGGGCGTGGAACGTGTTCTCTTCGGAGATGTGCTTGGGTCTGGATGGCCGTTCGTTGGAGAGATGCGGAAATGACGTGGACGAGGCATTGGACTGACTCAGGGCCAAATTGTCAGAGGATTGATGCGTTAAACTTAGACGGCTCCCAATCTTCTTTGGCAGCAGTCGGGTAAACTTTTTAGCCTTACTTGGTGGTGCCGTTTCAGGGTCGTCAGCTGAAAAGGAAGCCATACGGAGCGGGGAGGACGGAGTAGGACAACCAGCATCCGAGTTAACACGGGATATGTGGAACGAATGGACGCTCTCGCTGCTCTGTACGATGGATGAAGTGGGAGAAATGCACAAGGGTTCCGCAGTTAGAGCGGGGGTGGAGGACAGCGCGTTAGCAAGCACATATGATTGCAGTTTTGAATGACCATAAGGAGAATTTTTGTGTGGGATGGGGACCGTAAGTCGGGCTTCTTTTCTCGACACAGCCGACCGGGAGCGCCGACGCTGGATTGGGATAAGTCGTGAACCCTCGGGAGAGCCTCGAGGGTGCTAGTCGGATTCTTCCGGCCCACACACACTAGTAGGTGGAGAGATATCGAACGTGCTTCTAGTGAATGCTGCCGTCACGACATCGAAACTCCAATCCGAAGGAGGAGGCGCTGTAACAGCTGGCGGAGTGTGAAGATTGAGATAGGCTTGATATATGTCTGGTGGGTATTTGCCACCGGTGTAAGGGAGGCTTGGGAGATGGGACGTAGATTCGCCGCGGAAGGAGACGGGAGCACCGTTTTATCTTAAGGGTGCTTGCGGTGCGACTTCGAAGGACAGAGAGTGATGCGAAGGGATCGTCGGGGTCTGGCGTCGGATAGCGCGCCTCCAACTCCAGGCTGGGGGCGGGTTTTCGTCGAACGCGAGTTTGGTTGGGGGAAGAATCACTGCTAGATGATACAGACATGATATAAAATAGTTACTTGGCTCAGGCGAGAGACCTGCAGGAGGGAGAGGAGGGTAGATTCCAGCGGGAGGCCAAAGGAAGCTCGACCATCAACGTTAGACTTTATGTACGATTTCCATCGTGGTTTCGGTGAGGTGTGTTTGCGAGGTGCGAACCTTGTTGCTAGCTAGTGAAGGAGGGATTACACGTTTCCGCATTGCCTCAATTCGGCCCGTCGCCGTTTTGCCGCGCCTTGTCATCACCAATTTCTTGGACAATTTAAGCATAGACTGTGCTTCGCAGTGCTTCTGAACCTGAGAGCCACTACTAGATATGTGTGTGAGACTGACTCGAGCAGAAAACGAATAACTTGACCAGCGGAGATAGGAACGTGCACAACATCAGCAAAACAAGGAATTTGCCATAGCAGTCATAGTAGTCATAGAAAATCATAGTTTACCCATAGTTTACCCATAGCCTCCATAGTTCCATAGTTAACATAGAACCAATAGACTGGGACAGTGCATGAATAGTATGTGATTAACTTATGCCAGACAGGAATGACTGTGATAGCATCAAGTAGAACACCATTGTTCACACAAACTATCTGATCTTCACATACTATGTCATGTCTACATGTAGTCTGACTCAGAGTATTTCCAGGATCTCAGTACTAGATCACCGTGACACTCAGGCTACTATAGCAGTAAAATAATATGAATGGTTTTGATTTATGTGGTAACTGACATTATCAACATTGAAACTGCCATAGTAGCAATACTATACTAGTGTTGATGTTGTTGAAATGTGATAAACTTGCAGTAATCATGATGAACTTATCTGCATCCGAGTCACGGTCTCCAATTTCTCAAATGTTAATTCAAACCATGTTGAAACTCAGATGTCATTTTGGACAAAGGCCACGTGTGGAAAGAGAGTTCCCTCATCCAACATCAATCATGATTACCCTTCAAGTTCTGCAAAGCCTGAGGCTCTCTACCAACACCCTCAGGCTTCAGATCCGGGTCTCCAACTTCCGACTCGGAGTCCATCACTTCCACTGGGATACCAGGCCCTTTGCTCGCTGGCATGTCCCACACCCACCTTGCTCTCCAAATCACCAGATCACAGCCCCATCAGACTGGCAGGTTTTCCTACCGATGTTGCTCCCCCTTCGTGGTATCATCCGACTCGGACGTCACCCCACACGGAACTTGTTAACCCGGATACGGCAGACGCGCCACCCGCGACACGAGTCCATCGGTCGATAGCCTTTGTGCACTACTAATCGTAGGCCCGCCGGGGTGTACAGCCCTGTCGAGAGCTCGGTGAAATTGCCAGGTCAGCCGAAGGGGAATCGTCAACATGTGCTTCCGAGAACTGGTAGAGAACCCAGTTGGGTAGTGGACGGGTACATCAGCTAGCACGGTTCAAGAGATGCACACCTTGCCAGTGTCATGTAGAATGCTTGATGTCCTCCTTGACCGAGTAAATAAGTTGTATTGATAGATACTCTTGAATGGCACCTCGAATCTGTGAATCAATATTTTTACGTGTACGTTCGAGATACGAAAAGACTCCGATCCATACTACCTGTGGTCGGACAAAAGGCGCATTGAATTATCCGCGACGAGGGGTGACGGCGGTGACGGCGATGGAAAGAGTGGTGATGGCACAATGACGTACGTGTCACGCACATTGCGCCGCTGTTGCCGGGAATGAATCCGCATACAGTGGAAGCCCACCGAAACAGATGCTGTGAGTGGTGAACGAGCAGTCGACACCACTCTTCAAGTTGATGGGGCCAAGAAGTTTCAAGTTCCGTGTATTGGCGAAGTGAATGCTGGATAAACTTCTCGATGTCCTCGTCGATATCCTTATCTAAGATATCACCCATGTGTTTGTGAACTAGATGCGGGGCAGATGGGAATGCAGAGAGGATATCACTTTCGGGTCGAGTGGTAATGAGAAAGTGAAGGTTGGTAGGAAGGGAGTTGTCGGAGATGTGCTGAGAGAGAGCTCGTAGGATCTGTTCACGACCATTTCGATCACCGCTTTCGTCGAGGGCGTCGATGACAATGATCAACGGGCCAATGAGGTGGAGATGCTGGCTAGGTTCGATAATGAGCCGTTTCATTTGCTTAAACGGCGACGGCGACGTCCGTAGTGCTCGATTATCCTTCACGATGTCCCAAAGAGCGGATTTGTACTGCAGGTCGTGATCAGATAGGTCGCGTGCGATAGTGCTGAACAGATTTTGCGGATTTCGCCTCGCAACGTCTGTGCTTGAAAAGCAATATGACGAGCCTAGTCGCTGTTGTTCATCGTACCGTCGGGCGATGGAGTGAGCCACTGCAGACTTGCCCGAGCCAGCCACCCCACTGAGCAAGCAAACTCGCGGCGCATTCTCGTCGGGATCATTGAGGGACGTCACACATCTCGCGGAGGAAGGACTCGCGCGTCCCAGACAGTCATCCTTTTTCTTCCGCATATCTAGCCCCGAAAGCGTATGGCATGTCATTCAAGTCGATCGATTCAGCTATCCAAATTCGTGAGCATCTGCCCACAGTCCAAAGAATGAGACGTACCAGCATGTTCCACTATATTCATCATGCGAACGACAGTGACGCCCGTTTGCACTGACACACCCTCCAAGAATGCCGTCTTGAGTTCTCGCAACTTGTTCTCGTAATCGGTAATCCTAGCATTGATATCGGAGAACGTGTATTTCACCGTTCGAATCCCTAAATATGGAGGTGAGGGATACGCATCATAAATTAGACGACGACTGACAAAAGTTCTTCTGCTTGACGTATTCGGTGATGAAGTAACCACACTCCGTCACTTGCAGCATCAGAAGTGTGATAGTCTTGACGTGTCCCTTGATCGCCTTCAAAGGTTCGGCATCATTGACGAAGTTGAAGACATCGCTCATCGTGCCTGCCAAGCGAACGATCAGAGGAAGGGTGGGTCAGGCGACGGCAACCACACGTTGCACTGTCGCTGGGAGGAGAGTGGCACCGCCAGACAAAGGAGATACGAGCCGGACTTGCCGCACTCTCTACCAACCCCCTTGAAGAGCTTGTCGAGGCCGCTGCAACCGACTGAGCGTCTGAGAAAAAATTAGCATTACAACGAAACCGTCGCAGTTACCCCTTACCCTTGATGTTGTCCTGCACTGATGCAGATGGTGGTTTGTCTTCAGCCATTTTCCCTGTTTCGTCCTGTTTTCCCCGGCGTGCGCGTGCACTATTTCCTAATCCAAGATCATCTGCCTCATCATCGAATTTGTTGGTCGAGATAATGGGCTTTGGAAACCCGGTAGAACCGCTGGAACGCCCAAATAAATCTCTTGAAACGGAGCTCTTGTCAGCCCCAGACCAAACCAAGATAAAATGTAAACACACCCTCTGAATAGCATTTCGAATTCGTGTAGCCTGCAGCGAGTCAAGTCCAAAGTCAAACAAATCCGTATCGTCTTGAAGCACATCGATCTGCAACTCGATCGTCCTCCCAATCAGCTCCCTCACGATCGCCCTTGCTGCTGCCTCCCCTTCCAGCCGCTTCTTCCCTTCCGATCCTACATCCCCCTCGATGCTCCTATATACCTCCTCGATCATCCCCTCGAACTCTTTATACACCTTTTGCCTCAGGATGCTTCCCTTGTCTACGAGCTTGAACGTGGTGGACTTGGCGTGATCTCGGCGCTGGCTTTGTCACCCCGGACTTCGCATAACGTGTCGAAGCTCTGAATCGAGGACGAGAGATTGATGGACCTGCAGTCTGTCGGTTAGAGGTATGTACACGACAGAACGAAGGTGTAACAGACGGACCACTTGATGACCTCACATTCTAATGCCCCATCCGATGTCTACGAGCTCGAACGTGGTGGACTTGGCGTGATCTCGACGTTGGCTTTGTCACTCCTGACTTCGCCTAGCGTGTCGAAGCTCTGAATGGAGGACGAAGAATTGATGGACCTGCAATCTGTCGTTTAGACAAGACAGAACGAACGTATGAAGAACGGACCACTCGATGACCTCACATTCTAATGCCCCATCCGATGTCTACGAGCTCGAACGTGGTGGACTTGGTGTGATCTCGACGCTGACTTTGTCACTCTGGACTTCGCATAACCTGACGTGTCGAAGCTCTGAATGGAGGACGAGTGCTTGATGGACCTGCAGTCTGTCGGTTAGATGTATGTACAGGACAGAACGAGGGTGCAACAGACGTACCACTTGATGACCTCCATTCTAATGCCCCTCCGATGTCTACGAGCTTCAACGTGGTCGACTTTGCGGGCCCCGAGGAGCGCGTTGACCATGTGAAGCTTGTTGGAGTGGATACGGAGAAAGGCGCCGTGGCGTTGTTTGGAGGCGGGGAAGTCAAGGGAAGGGTGACCGTTTTCGAGTCGAGGTGGTGGTGGTCTGCTGAGTAATCTACTTCGACTCGTTATAAAGGAGCGCGAGCGGAGCGAGCCTGAGAGCCATGAAGAAGTGAGGTGAGGGGTGGCGGATGCGTGTCGGTACGGCCACACTGGGTAGGAGGGTGAGAGGTGACCGGTCGAAGAAAACGGTGACGGTCGAGGGGTTCGTGTAGACGACGAGAACGAGGGGCGCGTTGTTGCGTTGTTGCTGGAAGAGGAGGGAGGGAGACGGCGAGGAGAGAAAGAGTCGACAGAGACAGAGACAGAGACAGAGAGGGCAAGGGAGATGTCGCTCGGAGAGGAGGGTGCGCATCGGTAGGCAGCAAGGAAAGAGGGTGCGAAGAGGGTATAAAGTGGATTAGATAGAAGCCTGTGCGAAGAAGCTGTGATGTTGTACACCAAGATCGCTAGGACTCGAGGTGAGTGACCGAGTCCAGTCTTACCTAACTTACTAACTTACTAACTTACTAAGTTAGTAACGGCCTGTCCGGCTGACAAGGTGACAGAGAACAAACCGTCAGGATATATTGTAGAACAACCAGAAGAGGTTACAACAGAACGATCAAACAAGCTGCCTACTGTAAATCCACAAATGATTCACTACGGACATTTGTCCGGTTTTGTCTACATGGATCACTAATTGTCAAGCGACGGTTCGTTCGTTCGCAAACACAGATAGCGATGCGGAATTCGATCAAATTACAGCGGATCAAGGACATCCTGTCGCTGAGAAACGTATATAGTACAGGTTCTCCAGCGGTGTCCGTTGTTGCGGACTTTTTGCATCGCTCTCGACGCGCGCGTATCCTAAACTTTTGACAGGCAGCGGCCCCGTGGATCCTCTACCATTTCGGGTCTTTTTGGGTAGCACAACTTGCTGACTCGATCATTGAAGCAGAGTCTGTCCCAGCTTTGGTGGTGTTCTTTGTGGACTGTATGCTGTTGGGTGGCATACTTTGTCTTTCCGCCTGGGATTCCGGCCTAGTGCGAAGACCTCACGCGGACTGGCGGGTCTATCAAGAGCGAGGGAAAGACAAATCGTGCTCGAGCGCTCCGAGCGCTCCGATCGACCACAAGTCCGAGTCGAGTCTTTGTAGCCCAGAGTGTGTATGTGGGTGCATACACCACATACATCGTGACGGATGAATCGGGATGATGACTATAGGATATGAAAACGACTATAGGTGGTGCCTGTACGAACAAAAAAAAGGGGGGCCTGTGCACGTTGGGTCAGCAGCTCCGAGTCAAAGGCAATGATAGATACCGCTGGCGCAAACCGTCGCGGTCGTCGTAGCACGCGCCGCTCTCTGGAAGTTGGTCTTCCGACTGACAATTTGAACATGGATGATGCAGTTGGGCTGCTTGGTTTGCGCAAGACTGTAGATCCTCCAGAAGCTTTGCAAATCAGGCTTTCCGGCCGTGTCAACTTCCACAGCAGGATGCCTTCTCCCACTCTTGGCGAAAAAGCGAGCAGGCAGCGCAACGTGACACCGTTTGCCACGGAGATCTCAAAGTCCCCAAAAAGAGAATACGCAGCGAGGACGACCTAACCATTCAACTTAGCGGGGATGACTCTGAAGAATAGAAACACGTTGACAATTACACCAGGACGCCTCAGCGTCGTTGTCCCCGACAAGTTTGGCGATTGCGCTAGGGTCGTCGTCGGGCTCAGACGTGCTCGGCGATGGAATCAACAATAATATCGTTGAGCGAGGATATACATACAGGCGGATGTCGTCTGGGCACGAGAGAAGGGACGGAAATGCGAGTGGGGTTGTTCGACTCTGTATAGGTCCTAGTGTCTTTCAACGCAATCGTCATAACGTAGCGGGCTTTGCCGCGCAGTCGGCCCTATGTTATTTCGTAATTAATAGCTGTATGGGACAAGGAGGAACATATTCCTCACTGGTACCACGGTTTCGAGCCCATCGACGTGGATAACATCACGAGAAGACGTGCGTGGACCTAGAGTCTGTAGGTTAGTTAGTACGTACTGGACAGAACTAGGTGCAACAGACGGACCCCTTGATGCACCTCACATTTTAATACCTACTCGGATGTCTACGAGCTTGAACGCGGTGGACTTGGGCGTTATCTCAACGCTGGCTTTGTCACTCCGGACTTGCGCATAGCGTGTCGATGCTCTTCTGTCGTTAGTAGTACGTACGGGACAGAACGAACGGATGTCGGACGGACCACTCGACTTGGCGTGATCTCGACGCTGGATTTCTGACTCTGGACTTCGTACAGCGTGTCGAAGTTCTGAATGGAGGACGAGGAATTTATGGACCTGGAGTTTGTCGGTTAATAGTACGTTCTGGACAGAACGAACGTATAACGCACCGGTCGATGACCTCACATGCTGATTCCCCCTCCGATGTCTGCGAGCTTGAACGTGTGGCGAACTTGGCGTGATCTCGACGGTGGTCTTGTCACTGGGGACTTCGTATAGCGTGTCGAAGCTCTGGATGGAGGACGAGGGAGTCTGTAGGTTAATAGTACACACTGGACTGAACGAACGTATGACGGACGGACCATAGCTAGACTTGGCGTGATCTCGACGCTGGCCTCGTCACTGTGGACTTCGTATAGCATGTCGAAGCTCTGCATAGAGGACGAGGGATTGATAGACCTGGAGTCTGTCGGTCAGTAGTACTTACTAGACAGAACGAACGTATGATTCAACGTGGCGTGATCTCGACACTGGCTGTCTCACTGTGCACTTGGGGACAGCGTGTCGAAGCTCTGCATGGAGGACGAGGGATTGATGGACCTAGAGTCTGACGTTAGTAATACGTACTGGACAGAACGAACGGATGACGGACCTTGCCGTGATGTCGACGCTGGCTTTGTGACTCTGGACTTCGCCCAGCGTGTCGAAGCTCTCAATGGAAGACGAGGGATTGATGGACCTGGAGTCTGTCGGTGATTAGTACGTACTGGACAGAACAAACATGTGACGGACACACCACTCGATGACCTCACATTCCGATGTCTACGAGTTTCAAGTTGAACGTGTGGCGAACTTGGCGTGGTCTCGGCGCTGACTTTGTCGCTCTGGACGAAGTTCCGAATGGAGGACAAATAATTGATGGACCTGGAATCTGTCGGTCAGTAGTACGTACAGGACAGAACGAAGGTATGACGGACGGACCACACTCGACTTGGCGTGATCTCGACGGTGGCTTTGTCACTGTGGACTTGGTATAGCATGTCGAACCTCTGAATGGAGGACGAGGGCTTGATGGACCTGGTGTCTGTAGTAGTACGCACTGGACTGAATTAAGGCGCAACGGACGGACCGTTTGATGACCCCACATGCTGATCCCCCCTCCGATGACTACGAACTTGAACGTGTGGTGATTGGCGTGATCTCGACACTGGCCTTCTCACTCTGGGCTTCGTACAGCGTGTCGAAGCTCTGAATGGAGGACGAGGGCTTGATGAACCTGGAGTCTGTCGGTTAATAGTACGTATTGGACAGAACGAACGTATAACGGACCAATCGATGACCTCAGATGCTGCAACGGACGGACCTGATTCCCCCTCCGATGTCTACGAACTTGAACGTGTGGTAAACTTGGCGTGATCTCGACGCTGGACTTGTCGAAGCTCTGAATGGAGGACGAGGGATTGATGGACCTAGAGTCTGTTGGTGAGAGGCACGTACAGGACAGAACGAAGGTATGTCGGACGGACCACTCGATGACCTCACATTCTGATACCCTCTAATGTCTACAAGCTTGAACGTGGCGGACTTGGCGGTTAGTTTGATCTCGACGCTGACTTGGTCACTCGACGTGTGGTGAACTTGGCGTGATCTCGACGCTGGCTTTGTCAAGTGGACTTCGTATAGCGTGTCGAAGCTCTGAATGGAGGACCAGGGATTGACGGACCTGGAATCCGTCGTTAGTAGTACGTTCAGAACAGAACGAATGTGTGACGGACAGACCACTCGACTTGGCGTGATCTCGACGCTTCTGGAAGTCGGACAGCGTGTCGAAGCTCTGGATGGAGGACGAGGGATTGATGGACCTAGAGTCTGTCGGTTATAAGTGGTACGTACAGGACAGAACGAACGTATGACGGACGGACCACTCGATGATCTCACATACTGATTCCCCCTCCGATGTCTACGAGCTTGAACGTGTGGTAGACTTGGCTTGATCTCGACGCTGGCTTTGTCACTGTAGACTTCGTATAGCGTGTCGAAGCTCTGAATGCAGGACGAGGGAGTGATGGACCCGGAGTCTGTCGTTAGGCATCCGATTATAATATATATGTCCCTCCTATGGCACATATCTGAAATCGCGATTCTGTCGGTCCGTCGAATCCAGTGAGTAGTATGTGCCCAATACACAACCTCCACCTGACCTGCACACACTTCCCGCCCCCCCCCGACTCCTTCTCGATGAAGTCTTCCACCACGATACAGCATCACGTCTAACATTCTCCCGTGGAAACATCCACAGGCATGCGACATGGCAGATGCCGACAATGATCCATGG
>JBBPPQ010000097.1:0-26879 GCA_038092035.1 Leccinum disarticulatum
CCCGCGATGGGGCACCGACGCCGACGACGCACACAGCGGAACCAACTTGAAACACCTGTGCAACGACGCGATGACGGCGACACTCGTCGACGGAATGGCGCAACGGCACCACCACCACCACCACCACCACCACGACGTCGAACGACGCGACCATGACGGTGAGCATGTCTCTTTTCGTCCTCCGTCCTCGTCCCACTGCCTGACAGGTACCCTTTCGTGTATCATTATGCACCGGGGGCATAGTAATTGGGTAATGGTATTTACTGTTTCCCACCTGCTACTATATTACTCGATGTTTATAACACCATGTAAGTAATCTCAAGATCGACAACCCCCCTCAGATATTGGGTTTGAGGAATGTTTGTGTGTAGTAACAGTTGGCCTTTCATTAAAAATTCGCGCAGGGCAGCATGTGTGGCTCTGACCCGCCTCATACATGAACTTTTGACAAGGTTGAGATTACTCACATGGTGTTTATAAACGTCGAGTACTTAGTTCGAGAAATTTAAGTAGATTAATTACGTAAGCATTACCCCGAGCGTAGTTTTCCGATAGTAACTATTTCCTAATTATGCCCCCGCCGAAATCCTCTCGGCATCTTCCGAGTTAATTCTAATTTGAGCATAGTCTTCCGCCATTTTCCGTTCAATTGATGCCGCATCACCGTATCATTCAAACATCATTTATTCCGATCGCTGATTTCCATGCCAATGGGAATTGTTGCTGTTGGTGTCGCATATTGCTACACATAAAGGTCTGTGGGTGGAGGTTTCACCGCCAACCCTTTACACTCCTCTAGAATGCGAATCATCACCATAATCATATTTGCAGTCACCAGCAAACTGGTTTCTCTGGCTACTACTGCAAAACCCGTACTAAAGCGAGAGCCGGATGGCATAGCCATACCACTCGCCCGAAATCCTTCTTTTCCGAACAACGACAGCATCATTGACCTCGACTCAATGACCTCTCATGGCATATCAATCAGGGAGTACGTGGAATGAACTGTTCATGATATCCGATGTGCTCAGGCTCTTTTTAGGAAGATCCTTGGTGGCCTAGACAATTACGAGATAAACACTGGGACAATGCATCCTTTCGCCGTGAAACGGAGCGATTCCGAACTCGGGCCCCGCCGAGGCACTAGTAAAGTTCCGCTGAAAAGTTATGAATATGGTGGTTGGATCGGCCAGATTTCGATTGGCACTCCTCCCCAAACCTTGCAGGGTAAATCCACTTGTATTATTCAAGTTCAAGTTCGTGTATGTGTTTACCCTTATCTATGTTTCAGTCGCAATCGACACTGGTGCAGCGTAGGTACTTTATTTGACTTCACACGACTGTTTTGTTCAAGTAGACGCAGCGATACGTGGGTGGTGCAAAGCGGCTTTCCTGGACATTCCACGCTTGGTCTCGACCTCTGGGATCCCGCCTTATCCAACTCTGCTAAGGAACTGAATCAGCCATTTGAGCTGGCAAATTCAGATGGATCCTTCATAGTCAGAGGTCTTCAATTTACTGACCGCATAACCATTGCTAGATACACTGTATGTTTCTATCGCTTATGAGCATGACCATTGATCATTGATTTCTAACCCCAAGCTAGGCACCCCGTCAGACCTTTGGTTCTGCAATATGGCAGTACACTTCATTGCCAGAGACGGCTCAATACCCTGTAGGCGGTGTAGTGGGATTGGCCTTCCGTTCCATCTCGATGCTTGATACTACTCCGCTGTTTGAAACCATCAGAGACCCCCATGGATTTAATCGGGTATTCTCCCTGAAACTTTCCTCATCTGGCCCGGGGGCCGAGATGTGGGTAGGTGGATCAAACCGGTTGCTGTACAGGGGTGACATCACTTATACACGCGTAACAAATCCCGTGAGTTAAGACGGTAGGTTGGAGTGGACAGTGTCGCTGACATTGGCATCTATGTAGGGATTCTGGCATGTGTCTATGGATGATGTTCGTGTTCAAGTTAGCGGTTATAAAATCCTCGAAAATGTACCTGTTATTATCGACACTAGTGCAAACTACATCTACGGAGACTGGGAACGAGTTGCAAACTTGTACGATCGCCTTGGCGGTACCCTGATGGAACATGAAGGTTTTGGTTTTTATTACCGTGAGTTCCGATTACCTTCGGTACATACCTTTTGTTTTATCGACAGCCTGCAGTACCGTGCAACTCTTTCCCAACACTGGGCTTCACCTTCGGTGGCAGGACGTTTGAAATCCCTTCTGATACTCTCAGACTCCATCCAATTCAAGAAGGTTCTCACAATTGTTTCAGCGGTATTATCGCTCGGCGCTCGCGTATCGGTGAGATTTCAATGCTTATCGCTTCCTGATTCAACCCGGCACTGGATGGACCCGTTCTGACTATATGGCCTAGAATTTTGGAACATTGGGAGCACTTTTTTGCAGGGCGTGTACAGTGTCTTCGATTACGGTAATGTACAGGTCGGGTTTGCGGACCTCCGCCGATTCCCTCAGTGAATCATCGCAAATGTTCCCGATACATTCTATACTTATGAGTTTGATCTATTTGGTCGGAGTTCACGATGAAAACATTGGAGGGTTCCTGTTGACAGTCCAACGGCAGCGCAATGGCGCACCAGCGTGCCAACCCGATGCAACGACATGGAAGACACGCGCACCCCCCGCACCTCGCACCTTCCCACCACACGCCCGCGGGTGTTTTGGCACTGACCCGGACCTGTACCCGCGACAAACCCGTACCCGCGATGTGGCACCGACGCCGACGACGCACATAGTGGAACCAACTTGAAACACCGGTGCAACGACGCGATGACGGCGACACTCGTCGACGGAATGACGCAACGGCACCACCACCCCACCACCACCACGACGACGACGACGAACGACGCGACCATGACAGTGAGCACGTCTCTTTCCGTCCTCGTCCTCCCTTGCTCACCCCCAATTCGCCGTCAGCTCGACAACGGCGTCCTCACCCTCGCCCACCCCTGGCTGTAGCCATCGGCTCGACGACAACGACCACGAACGACGCGAGGAGGCACCCAACGCGTGAAATAAGTACATGTCTGCAACACCGAAAACGTGCTCAGAGGACAATCTGTGCGAGGTATATAAGAAGACGGTCATGACGAGGAGAACAGCATTCGGGACAGCGGAGAGAGTGAGTCAGTCGAGTTAGGCCTTTTCTTTTTCTTCTTTCTATGTTTATACGCGACCTGACACGTCTGTGCTCACGCGACGGCAATCCTGTGATTGTCTAACCTCGCCTGCGGGGTGTACCATAACGAAACAGAGGGAGTGTGGCGTGACACGAATGAGTCGAGCGCAGTGCTGACGGACAGCATATTAATTGATGACACGGCGACGTGTGGAGGGGGTGTGCGTACATGCTCGTCGCAGCGAGGGCAACGGTGAGGATGAGGGCCCCCGGTCAGGAGGGGGTGTCCAACCAGGCCTACCCAACGGTCCAGCCCGATGAGCATTCCCCGCCCGCTTTCTATGTACCATCGTCCTCCATGCTGGCTGGCAAGGGGGCACAGCTCGATCATGGGCATTCAAATTTCCCATCAATCGCATTGCCTCTAACCTCAAACGAGCTCCATCCTGGAAAGCGAACCCACTCTGACTTTTCAATGCCTTCAGAAAAAATAAGAGGCTTCCCTTCACCCTCGCAAACATCATTGTTGATGTGCAATTCAGGTATCTGGCATCGGTATCGCATGAGGTAGAGGAGTATCATACTCTTCGCAGGTTAGAACTCGCGAGAGCAAGCCGGAATGCTGTCGCAGCCACACGTACGCCTACGAATCCAGGAGCTCGACGTGATGCGCATTACTACCAAAGAGGAATATGATCAGGGCTGAAGCCACTTTGAAGAATGCGGAATGTCAGATTGACGAGATCAAACGCGATCTTTTCCCCCATATGTCACTATTTTCACCATGATTCCATCTAGTGATTCATACGATCAATCAACAATCGACGGTTAGCTCTCCGTGGTGATAGTGACGAGACGAGAGAGGCGTAGCAGAAAGAAAGAAAGGCGCATATCAGCACCATGTACAGTCACGACAAAGATATGGCTTGAAACATTACAGGTCCAAACCAACGCGAATAACAATCCACGATTACTGCACGTCGACTGTACGCACGCTGTCCATCAACTCCTCCAACGCCGTCTCTTCCCGGATCTGAACCTTGATAAAACTGTCCGTCGCGACACGTTTGTACAGCAGGCGCTCCCGCGAAGCAAGCAACAGCGCACCAAATGGCTGCTTCAGTCGAACGATCAGCCGTAAGGCGCGCACGGCTAGATCAAACTGAGGAACTCCGTCATAGAAATCCCTGTCCAGAAGGGGACTAATCCAAGGATGAACGAGGACCAAGCCGTGCATTCCGACCAAGTCGTCGCTGGTTTCGATGCGTACGTTACCGAGGATGGGCGTGGTGGCATGATAGGTGTGAACAATTGAGTTGGATCCAGGTACCGCTGCGATAGCGGTTAGGGATGTGAGGGAAAAAACAAATCCGGGAAGGTGGAGTCGACCAGTGAGGATGGAAAGGGAAGGAAGGCTATGTAGTCGTTCGTACAACTGAACGGCGAGCAAGGGGTCGGGTAACGACGACCGCAAGGCCATGGTCATCCTGTCCATCTCGGCGGTCTCGATCGGCTGCGGGACGTGAGGGGGCTCGATCTGGTCATAGACAGTGAGGTCGGCAGGGAGGTAGCTGTTGGCACTACTGCTCGAGTTTCCAACCCGAGTCCAGGAGAGAAGTGTGACGTCACCCGATTGGGTCAATATATACTCGAGAAGACGACGGACTGCTCGCGTGCCCTCGCCATATATGACCGGGAGTGCGACATCAAAGATACCAAACAGACAGTATGCGATATCCTCCTTCCGCGTTGTCTCGCGCTTCGAAGCAAGGTAGAGCTTCTCGCGCACCCCTGTCAGCCCTGGCTGAAGTGTGGCGAGGGCCTCAGTAGCAAATTTGGTTGCCTGTTCCATCTCTGCGAGGATAATAGGCGATTCCTTGTGATTGAACATCTCCAGACCGAGGTACGGCTTCCAATCTTCTGTGTAAAATTGAATGACCCTTGAAGCGACGTACTCCTGATATGTCCACCCGCGCGTGTTCCAGATGCTCTTCCACAGAGACCCGGGCTCCTGCGATTCCGAGAAAACTCCAAGAAGATGGACGATAGTCAGTGCCGCGCTACAATACCACTGGAACATGGCAACCACCGATTCCTGCTGAACTCCTTTATCGCTCTGGTTGACACAGCACGTGTCGCTCCATGCCCACCGGAAGCGCCGAGACTGCACGAGACTGCAGAAGTTGATGAGTTTGTCGATCGTGGGGGATGTGGGTACTAGTCCATAGATAACAGTATTCTCGACCATTTGGAATGATGGCTCAGGTGGCTGCCACCTGTGCGAGAACATCACATATTCATAAAACTTCTCCACCTCCTTCTGGATGCGTGCAAGGTTGAGCTGATCGGGGGTCGTCATGAAAGACCGCAATTCATTGAATATAGGGACTTGTTCGAAAGCCGCAGCTTGCATGGCCTTGTCGTGCAGACGACCAGTAGTAGTGTCAATCAGTGCTCGGGGTATATCATGGATAGCTTGCTCAACGCTCTGGCGAATGATTGGAGTCGTGTCGAGATAATAACTCCGCATGGCTGTCGACAGAAATCAGCCCAGGTCGTATGCGCAACATGAATGAGAACGACTCACCCCGAGCTTGTGGGTCAAGCGAATTCTCCATCCTCGACAGCATCGTCTCAAATGCGTCGAATGCCTCCTTGTAACGCCCTAGACTGTGTAATAACGCATGTTTCCTTTTGCACCCTTTGTAGTTCGATGGGTCGAGTTTAATGATCTGATTATACAGTCAGCGCCGTCAACTGGGTGTGTCATGAAGATGAATTTATACCTGGGTGGTATGTACGACTTCATCCTCCAACAATCCCACTCGCGCCTCGCAGCATTTCACTATGACACTGATATTTGTCGCGAATCCCGTCAGCACACCTTCCGGATCCGAGGGAGTAAGCGACAAGACAGTGGAGTAAGCTGAAAGAGCCTGGTCATGTTTCTTGGCAGTTGACGCCTGATCTCCAATCTCCTGAAGCCTTGACGTGCATCGGTTTGTGAATTCTGAGGGTAGGGACTGAATATACTATACTAGAATAAGGTGCACAAGCTCACCTTTCAACCAATCGATGACTGGTTCGTTATGCCACAGATCCTCAGTCATCATGTTCGCAATGTGCTGTGAAGCATCATATATGCGACCGTCGGCGTACAATGTCTCACACTCATGCTTTGTGTCATATACACTGAGGGCATGTTTGCATGTGGTGAATTGGTTACGGAGATCTTGGATGGTAATCTCGAGCTCGTTTATATTTCGCGCAATGAATACTGAAAATGAGTCAGAGAACTGTCAATTGAGATCGTTCAAAATGCACCTGAGCTCTTTTCGGGTGGATTAGCGTCTGCGCGTAGTTCCTGGATGGTCTGGGTCAATCGATCAAGTGAGCCTTGAGATGTTACAAGAACACTGCGGATTTCCTTATCCGATTCGTCGAGATGTGTGATTTTGCGATCTAATATACTGTCAACGAAGTGGGTTTGAAGGCGGAGAGAACACACCTGAGGATTCGTTCTGTACGCGAAGGGACTTAATCATTTCTTTGAGACCTGTCTTTTCCTGGTCGGATGTAACAAGCTCATTACGTAGTTCTTGAATAGTTTTCTCGAGATTTGCTATATCGTCCTCTGGTTGAGATGAATATCAGGACAGCGGAGTCATTCAGATAATAAGCATACTTTGACGCGCGTCCCTAGCACGGAGGGCCATAATCATATCGTAAATATCCGGTTTTTCAATCTTCAAACGACGTATCTCTTGCTGCAAGCGTACGCTGCGTACCTAAGGACAGATTGATAAGGACGTGATCTATATGGGAAGTGTTACTCACATCGTCCGACCAGTAGGATAAGGGAAGAATGTCATAAAGATTCTGCAACGTAACATTGTGGCCTCCAGCGGTCGCAATGGCGTAGCTTTCTTGCGAGATGGCCATGGATGAGACGAAGTGTGAGTATTCGATGACGTCCCCGATTTGTTGATATGTCATAGTGTCCCAGAGCGAGAGCGACGAATTAGCGGAGGCTGCGATGACTGTGTCGTTGCATGCCAGTGCGATACACTTTGGTTCGTTGTCGCTGTGAATGCGCCATTTCGCGAGCGACTTCTTGGTGGACACGTCGAGACAGTGAATGTCGCCGTCTGTGGACAAGGCAAAGAGGCGGTTGGAGTCGCTTGCCCAGGCGAGGGATTGGTAGTCAGTGGCGGAAATTGAAAAGTCCGCGAGGACGTTGCTGCCGTCATAAATGCGAACATGAAAATATGTGGCAGTAGCGATGCGTCGTCCGTTGGGAGAGAACTTGACCGCGACCACGTCGTTGAAGTGTTTGAATGGGCCGAGGAGTCGCTCGCCAGCGGGGAACGACCAGACACAGAGCGTTTCGTCGCCCCCTCCTGTTGCGATTTCCGTCCCATCTGCTGAAACGTCCAACGCAGCCACCCAACTGTCGTGTGCGCAGAATTCCGTCACCTTTTTGTGTGTTTTCGCATCCCAGACGATCACCTGACCAATCAACGTCCCACACACGATCCATTGGCCATTGCCAGGTTCCGAATATCAATCCCAGCGTCCATCGGCTCCCCCACCTCCTGGCCATCCTTCGCTCGCGATTGTCGAATCTTGCTTTCCCTTCCCCCGCTCAAGACATGCTCCCCATCAGCAAGGAAAGCGACCGAAAATATTTCATCTTGAGTAACGATTTCGATTGGATTCGGGTCAGTTGCGACATTGGATGTGGAGCTTTTTCCATTCGATGCCTGAGCATTCGTCAGTAACTCTGTTTCGTTGGTCGGCGATGCTTGCACCTGCTGACCGGCATCCAAAGGAAGTGGGCTGTCCGCCCTACTCGGCTGTGCTGCTCTCGTCAGTCCCGTTCATCGATGGCCTTGCCTAAGTACAGACATTGTACTACTCACCATTCCTCTTCCAAAAGCGCAAGTTGGAAAACATACTGGTTCAGGTTCAAGTACAATGAGAATGTCTGGGTCGTTTACTCACAGTACGCCTTTATCGCCCAGTGGCATGCACGTGCACGTTCATCCACTCTCACGCGGTTACCTATGCCCTGGGCGCTCGCCTTCGTACGCACGTGCCATCGCTATCGTGGTCGTAGTTTTCTCGATTCTCGAAGATCTAAGCAAGACAACCCACCTATCGATCAGGGATTTCGAAGTCGGTTTTTCTCATCTTGTTCCGACATTTTTTTTCGTCCAATGTTCTCCATGAAGCCAGGCTTCGCCGACTCCCATGCCCATGGAACAGATGGAAAACTTTACAGAAACGTATCCGCTCCCACTGAGATGTGAACGCTGAATGATGATTCAAACCTTCTGAAAGAGGGAACGACCATAGCGATATGGGAGTCCAACGAATTTGTTTGGGAACACGTCGCAGGGTACTCAGATCAAGTGGCTCGGGCGACGACTCGCCGGAGGAGGAGTTGTTTTGATGCCACGATAAACAATGTTTGATTACTTTCCGAATTTGATGCTTGCGATGAGATGCATAACACATTGTAAGTCGACCATCTGGGTTACCTGCATCGCATATCCTTTGTTGCACGGATACCGCAATCCTCTTCCTTACCCGTTATTCTGAGAAGTTGCAAGTGTGTGGATGACCACAAATTGAAACAAAGTCAGCAAACTTTGGCGAAGCATATGTCTCTTATCGGATCTAATCATTGAGATAACATATGACGTCATTCAGCGATTCGGATAACGGATGCAATCATCGTGACTCTACCTCTCAAACGCCTTCGGAGAATTGTTCTGCCACGACGACAACGTCGAACGAACTGGTTCTCGTTCTCGTTCCTGTTCCGAAAAATTCCAATTGTTCCAAAACCACAATAACATGTTATTGCGAACACGGTCGGACCTGCAATGCGATTAATATTCAAATCGGCGGACATGTAGCGAAGATAACGATGACCCAAGTCGAGGCAAACATAACCATTCATGAAATGAGAGCGGGATCCCACTTTCAGGGACGCAAAATCGTCCGACGTGCACCGACTTGATGATGATAAACATCAGTACTTGCAGCATGCTTCTCGACGTGCAGCCAAACAGAGACTATTTCGCTCTGATATATGAATCAAGTAAAAGAATCTATCGGGAGTAAAGCGGATGTTAATCAAGGTACACATGCCAGATAAGTCAGTGACAAACGAAGAATCGTCGGTAATGACCCTCGACGGGAGATCATTGTCACCGTTCTACGAGAAACAGGTCACGAGGCAGTGCGTTTCCAGCAGTGCAGTGCGTGTACCTTGCATCCTATTGTGCTCCCCATGAGAAAAACCTCCAATGCCCGCCTTGCCTGGGGTGCATGTCCCCGAAGGCCCGCAGGCCCGCAGGCGCCTCTTGTCCTGGTAAACAGACCCTGAGTCAGTGAGTCACAGTTTCTGCAAAGTTGTGATCTTCTTCCACTTGTCAGGGCGACCCGACGAATCACGACGCTGTACTCTGAGTTCGTTGTTTCCAAATTTTCCACGTGCTCATGTCTTCCATCAACCACGATCTGGATGCAATAAGGTGCAGTGGTAGTAACACGAGGAACATGAGATAGAGACCGCCTTAAAACCAAGAGATAAGTGGAGTCACTTGCGGCAAAAAGTTTGAGTTGATGGAGCGGATTGGTCACTGTGAGAGTAGCATCTGCGGATCAACGAGAAGTATAGCATAGAAAGGCTTGTAATCCCCGCGTGATATCTCGATGGTTTGCTTCAACGGTTGTAGCCGGACTTGTGGATCTGGAAAAGGATGCATGCTTTGTTGTCTATCCTGTATAAATTATTGTTTGAATAAGTCGAACAATACCCCGCTATTAACTGGGCAGATATGGCTGTGGGTTATACGCCGACCATATTTCAAGGGCTCCGTGCAACCCTGAGATGTGCTGTAAAAGCCATGGTACGGCCATGGAACTAAAGAGATTAACAGACTGTCTGCTATTTAGATCAGTAGTCCGCCCCATATCCGCTGTTGGACCAGACTTGTAGCGGAATAACACTCACCGCAACAAGGGAACATGCCCCATGATGTCACCTCCCGGGGTACCATACACAGGAGTTGACAGGGCGCAACTGGGAAAAGACCATCGTGGACCGTCATCCGGCTGAAGTACTATCCAGCTTGGAGATGAATCAATCTTCCCTGTTCTGTTCCTTGCATTGAATACTAGTAGTTACTGTAATAGCCTACCAACTCACCAATTCGTCAAGCTGCTTCGTTCCCACGCATCTTGCCCGACGCTGCAAAGAGAGCCCGTTACTTATGGAGAAGGCGTAGAAGAAGATAGCACCCTCCCACTTCTTTGCTGCGTTTTCCAGGGGATTCAGCATGCTTACGTCGTGGCTTGGAGCCCGCAGTCACCAAGATCATGTTCAGGTCTCGGCAGCGCAAGGATACCTCGCGCACAGGTGCACGCAATAGGTTGGTCCACTACAAATGTTGACGACACACGAAGCAGTCCAATGTTAGTGGAAAGAGAGCGGCTCGTAATGTTCGGATAAGTAAATGGCGGATAACATGAAGAATGTGAGTTGTCCGCTCTTGTCCACTTCATTTCTGGGCTAGGCCACTAAGCCCCGCAGCTTTTTGTGTCGCATCAAGCTGATTCCCGCACCCCTTTCAGACCCTCGGGAACAGTGTGACTTTATGGGACTGCCTCGCTATCTACTCAGGCTTCGACTCGAGGGCACGTTCACGGCATCACGCGTGCAGTGTGTATATAATACGTACCCGTCGAATTCCATTTTCTTGTGTGCTCGCTGTCGAGCACTTCCCGGACGGTCGCAACCAGGATGTCTGGGAGCATCCCTCAACCCACGTACTCGCCCTCTCTGTTCAACCAGTACACCATCGCCTTCGAGGGTAGTTCCGTAGCGTGTATCCTCTATGGTACCTCCTCGTTCCATCTTGGCTACACTCTAACTAACCTTTCCTTTTCAGGTGTCTATATCGTCATTGCTGGTTCCAATCTGACCCTCCTTCGAAAGAAGAAATACAACAATCTTTTGACATACTCCATTGTTCAGCTGGTTATCACCACTTTATATTTTGCTTTCTCGCTGTACGCCGCGCCGGCACAAAGCTTGGGGCTATTCAACATAGTCAGTTCCAACGGCCCCAATGCATTGTCACCATGGCCTTCCATCGTCGTGGACACCCTTTTCGTCTTGAATACATGGGCCTCTGACGCTTTTCTTGTGCGTTTTCCATCTTCTTCGTGACACGCGATTCTGAATCAAGGACAGCTCTATCGGTGCTACGTCGTCTGCATGGGGAACGCATGTGCTTTAACGTTCCCTGCATTGCTCTACATCGCCACTGTTGGTTCTTCGTTAGCCTGGCTCGCGGTCAGCTCTGCACCCGGCGCAGTCTACAGCACTCAAGCAGTCCAGGTCACCGGCATCTGTTACTGGTCCTGCTCCGTCGCCATGAACGTCTGCGCGTCCTGCATCATCTCGGCACGGATGTTGATGCACCGACGAGATATCTCCAAGCCTCTCGGAGTGCAGCACGGGGCGTTGTACCTCACTTACATGTCGATGACGCTGGAGAGCGCATTGTTATACACGGTGTTCGTGTGCATTGCGTTGGTGGTGTTCGTGTTGAACAGCCCGCTTGAGAACGTGTTCTTCCCGGTGTTGGGTACGGTTCAGGTATGTGTCATGCTTCGTGTTTCATGTGGGGCGATGATGGTTTACCGTCTGGCTTGGCTTTCGTAACAGTCGATCGCACCTGCGTTGATCATTTATCGTATCGCCAGCGGGGTCTCGTTCGAGACGCAAACGCATGGGAACACTACAGCGGGCAGTCTGCAATTCGCATCATTCGCACGAGATACCAGACAGTCGGTCCACCAGGACATATCCGAAGGCTCGGATACCATGCAGGTCTTTTCGGGAGGTAGCATCAAGATGGGTCGGGATAGCTCCAGCTCGTCTTTCGAAGGAGGCAAAGAGGAAGTCTAGAAGTTCTACGAAGGTTACACGTTCGATCCGGGAGTATCTTTTCAACAAAGTCGAACTTATTACTGTTGGTTGATCTTGTGTCTAACACGGGGAATACACTTTTGATTGTGGTTCGTCAAACAAATATTTACTTTTCAGTAATGTTGGCCCCTTGCTCTTGTTTCGCCGCGACCCATTGTCGGGTTCAAACAATCAGCTCTAGGGACTGGTTGTTACAACACTTGCCTGGATACATGGGCCGTTAGACTAACTTTACACTGTAACTATGACTTGGGGCGTTGTCCCTACATATATCAAGTATCGCCAGAAGTGGACTCAAGTGTCCCTGTTTAAACGTTTATCCGGGTCCTTTGATCTATGAAGATCACCATGCCCCGGCGAATACAAACCAATAGGCTTGAAGTTGTCATTCATCCTGTTCACACAGAAGACTACCTTTCACGTTCACCATGCCGTGTGATTGAAATGCTATCACATGCCAGTGGATTGGGTTCAGAGACTTGAAATGAGTCTTCATACTTACCTCTACCAAGCCTCTTGATGATCGAGATATATTGCTATTGCTTGAGTTTGATGTTGCTCTTGAACTCAAATGAAAACATTTCCGACGGATGAAACACAATGCATCATATACTCAATGTGCACCCACATTCAATCTACTGCGCGTACGACATGGTCCGATTCAACGCATAGTTGGCCCCGAATGCCTCGTACACCCCCTCCCAATCCCGACACTCGTACATCAACCCGATCCCATCTGCCGCAGGCCGTCCAGTGGGCTGAACGTGGTCCGTCGGGTTCAACCGCGTGTCTGCCCCGCAGAGCACCATCTGCCGGACATAGTTGAAGCAATGATGGACGTGATACCGCGCCCGGCTCCGCGTGGTAGTACCGGTGGACTCGTGCGCGGACTGCTGGTGCTCGCTGAGCGGCTCGACGATCGCCCTGCGAATCCGGTCGAGGCAATGCAGCGTGTGGAACATGCTCACGGCGTACGCGCGCGCGGGGGCGTCGGTTTCAGGACCGACGTTGAGGAGTACTAGCCCGTGGTTCCCCTCGGGCACGAGCGACGCCCATTCGAGCTCAGCGCGCGGGCCACTGACGGGGTAATGCACCGTTTCTTCGGTGAAGAGCTTGAGCCCAGGGGCGCGTATGCCCATGCGGGGTGGTGTGTCGAGGTGCAGGAGCTCGACATCAGGGAGGTCCTTGATGCGGACGCGGACTGTGTGGTGGATGCTAGGTCAGTCGGGGATTGCCTTGTTTCTGAAACGACTTTGTCTGTCTTTAGGGAGAGTACTAGTACGTACTTCGGCGTGGTTCGGTCACGGACCAGGACGGACGCGACGAGAATCCTCTGAGCGTCAACGCTAGGTTGAAGAGGCCGAGGAGGATGACTACCAGCTTGACGATGCTGAGTGGTGAGAGAGCGAACATTGACCCGGGGAACATTGGCGACTAGGAGACACAATGTTCCTATGTGCTGTTGCTACTGGCAGAGGAAGCTTCCCAATGATTGATTCAAATCCAAGCAGAGCTAGACACACAGTGCCCGCGTAGCCACGCCTACTCGCGGAGGTATGGAGGAGTCGGACTAGCCCGGGAGTGTACTGATGGGTCAGTGAGGGTACAACGTGCCGACTCCTCACATACCCAATCGCTATGTACACGACGAAGGCGGCAGTGGTTCTGTGACTCGGCGTGATCGTTGTCATATCAGATCCCTCCCATCACGGTTCAGCACTATGGAGTCCCGGCGGCGGCGGCGAAAGGCAGAAGTGAGGAATGAAAAGTAATGTCCGCAAGAGTTCTACCTAACAAGGCAGGCGTGTCGGCGTTTTAGCGGAATCCGACAGTGGTTAGCACTCCTGCTTCTTTCGTTTCTTCAGTCACACTGTAATGTCCGCGATATGAACAGAAGCCCACAAGCATCCGATGGGGTTAGTTCACGCACGTCGGACATTGGTGGGTTCCGTCGGTTGTGAGCTCCCCTGAGACGTTGATTTGAATTGCTTGGCCTCCTGAGGAGTGGTCTGCATGGATCTTGAATCGATCACTGCGACTGCCGCCACCTCGCCTCCGAGCACCTCGCAATTAGCACTCGATTGTTCTGCTTCTGATTCAGGATTTCTCTCGGATCATCTATCGCGACTGGCTGCCTCGTTGCACTGAGAAGTTAGAACCAAATTTGAGATTAAAGAAACGTGCCAAGACGTCGTATCAGGTGGCAATCCATCCTCTCGCTGGCATAGTGACCAGCTAATTCATTTTTCGACCCGTCGACGCGGCCTCGTGCGGACTGTTATGCGCAAGCAAAAAACCACAGCAAAAAGTTTCGTCGAGGTTGAGGCGACGGTACTATAGCACTTGCATCCTGAGCTGATTCAACGAGGTAAGTCAGAATAAGTGCAATATATCATTCGAGGTCAATATGCGGGTGATACGCGACTCCGCCTCTAACCGTATAAACCTTTAAGTAAGTTTGGGATGGTTCCTGGCTGATCCTGTATAATCAGATTTGGAGACTTGTGATGGGAAAATTCCCTATATTCAAGTCGCAGTTTACCTCCGTAGCTCTACGTTGATAGCAGGTAGAAGGAGAACTGGTTCGCCGTGGTTACTCCCATCAAAGACAAGTACGTTCGTCGAGATGCCATCGACATATCCATACATGTCCAAGGAGACCCATGAACCAAAACAACCTTCGTTCGGGGTAGGCAAGACGAGCCTACCCGACAACGATTAACAGATGGGCCATGCAGACAGTTACAAACATTTACCGGTATTGATGGTCATCTGTTGGCCAGAGTGCAAGACGCGCATGCACGTCGGGCCAGCCGTCTTGCATCACCAATAGGACATTCGTACTATTGACAGTATACTCGCTCACATACAGCGAACCGTGGTCGATGTCCACCTTGAGCAATACCGACGCGTCTGCGGAACGCCATCTGCCGACCAGGTTGTCGCGCGTGAACTCTTCCAAAACGCGGTCGAATGCTGCTTGTACATGACTCGTGATAAGTTTTGTGAGCCGGACCGTCTCTGATGTAGGTCCCGACTGAAGCACGATGATTCCATACGACTGAACAGGGTTGAGGGTGAACCCGGTGTGGTAACCGGGAAGTTCTCCCACTGTAACAGGGTCAGCCAGAAGGCACCTATAGTTCAGAGCCAGAATTGCTCACACTTTTGATACAAATTTTGTTTCCTTCCGTAAGAGTCCATCGAAGAGTAGATCTCCCATAACGCTCCAACACCAGAG
The DNA here is from genome assembly GCA_038092035.1 of Leccinum disarticulatum. Taxonomy (NCBI): domain Eukaryota; kingdom Fungi; phylum Basidiomycota; class Agaricomycetes; order Boletales; family Boletaceae; genus Leccinum; species Leccinum disarticulatum. Next base: position 15,413 of record JBBPPQ010000097.1, read on the forward strand.
TAATCGTCGAACCAGCTATGCGCAGGACGCATCCATTCGCGGACCGTGAATGCTGACAGGATGCTCTCTCGACGTTGAGGATTTATCAACACTTGCATGAGTTTGGCGAGGTCGGAAAGGGAGCTCATCTGTCCCCCAGTTGGGTTCAAAGCATCCTCGAAATCCAGATCCTGCAGGTGACTGAGTTATCGCATACATCAAAACCATCAAAACACCTACAATCTCCCAGGGATTCGATGAGGACACGACGACGTTTTGTACATTCTGTTCTGAAACCAAGAATGAGGACCCATTGAGTCCCAATGGTCCAAAGATATCCTGTTGTACCAATTGAGAGTGCGTCGATGGCGCACCCCGGCCCTTTGCAGCCATATTCGCAGCAACGTTCGCGATTCCCAATAGCGAATAGCCAGTATTCGAGTACACGGGATAAGTATACGGGGCCACTACCGGGCGGCTCTGTGCGACACCATCAAAGACATCTTGGTGAGAGGGAAATTCGAGGCCGTTGTACCTCGCAGGTCCCCTTCCGAACAACGACTTTGGCCAGTGTCCGTGCGCGTTCCCTGGAGGCAAGTCTCTCCCGATGCCAGACATGTGGCTCATCAGATTGCGGAACGTGATGGGCGCGTAGTACTCGTTGTACCGAAACTCAGGACACACCGATGGAATGGGATCGTCTCTATATCAGCGAGTCAGCTGTTTTCTTGGGAGATGCGAGACCGGCTGATATGCTTACAGTCTGAGCGTGCCACGATCACGAAGAATGAGGGTCTCGAGCGCGGTGAATAATTTTGAGATGGACGCGAGCCTGTAGATGGAGTGCCTGTCAACCGTAGACCCTTCTCCGGCATCGGATTCATTGGCTCGGCGTTTTCCCCAAAATCCTTCGTAGAGAGAACCCTCGGATGCAACTATTGCAACGCTGAGACTGTCTATCCCTCCTTGATTGAACTGTCGCTGAAGCACAGAATCTAGCTTGTGGAATGCCTGCTGTAACGCTGGCTCTGCTCCAGAAGGGACCTTCGTCTCCAGGAATGACGGAAGGGGTGCGCGACAGGCATGGAGGGCAGGCTGAGGAGGGGATGATGTATGACTTCCGGAGGAACCCGACATTATCACCACAAAATGAGTGATTGCGACCTGTAGGAGGGCTGCAGTGGCGACGACGTTTAGGAGCAAGCTCCATCGCGCCCAGCGGGGAATGGGTGGGTGGACATGCTTGTCGCTCAGAGGAGCATCCTTCGTCATCACAACGAGTGGAAAATGGTGCTGCTAGCATGAGGCCGTTTGCTGTTTATGAGGAATTAAGTAAAGAACCTCTCGGTGTCACTTGAAGGCTTGTGGTGAAGGGTAACTTTTTGGTTGCCGAAGACTCGATGAGCACAGTCCTGAGGTTCCTGATATTTGCACCTGGACGTACCGTATTTCCCCGGGAGTACTAACCGCTGAGTCAGATCGATCAGAAGCTGTCTTGCAATTCCCGACGGGCTTCTGATACAACGGAGTGATTTGTTTCAAAGACCTCGTCTCGCATTATCACCATTTGCTTGAAAACGGGAAGGTTTACGATATTGTATCACTGCAATGCCACAACGTGTTCGAGTCGTTGTGTTTTCACGGGAAAATCCATTGAGGGTTCAAATTGCGACAATTACATAAAGTTTCAGAAGCTCATACTAGGTACATATACCGACGATTAGCGAGAGGCGGTTCAGGTTCCAAAAAAGAAAAAAAAGAAAGTCCTTCCAACTCCATCAAGACAATGTGAAAAACCCTACCCATGACTACGCTTCATACACTGTTCCACGTTTCTTCTCGATGCTTCCTCGTATACTTGAACCCAATCCCTGCACAAGTGTGGTTGCGTTAGGTCGACGGCCAGACTGCCATCTATGACAGGTTCCAGGGTGACGTCCGCTCGACAGAGTGCCATCATTCGCAGGTAATTCAGGCAATGCTGCACGTGCTCAGATTGCGCTTCGTACGTCCTATTGGCGCGATCCTCAAGAGCCAGTCGAAGACGCCCCAGGCAATGCAGCTCGTGGTACATCGACAAGGCAAATGGACGACATTCCGGACCCAGAGAAACCCAACCTGCCCCGAATGTAGGGAACTGTGTCTCCCACTGCTCGAGCGCGTCATCGCCATTGATGGGGTAGCGCACGGTGTCTTCCGGGAACACGATGACATTCCGCACGTCCATCGGATAATATGCAGGGTAGTCGTCCCCTATCCAGCCTGTGCGTGACTGGCACGGTGAGTACTAGAGTCTGAACAGTCCAGAGTTTGTAGACTGACTGTAATGCGTGTCAGGCGTGCGGTCTCTCTTGCCGTACACTGTCTCTCTATACTCTTTCACGATGCTTGTGCTCCACAAAACAAGTAGAATGGCGATAGTTGACCAGAGAGCAAGCTCCCAGGGCATAGATGAGAGCCTTCTTGGTGTCTCCATGCAAAACTGGTGAAAGATCAGCGGGTGTCACACTGTCCTATCCACTGGTGGGACCAACTAAATGTGATTTAGTCGTGGCAGCACCTGTGGCGTACGTTCGATTGCCGATGGGTCTCAATCTGTGGACTTATCGTCATTTCACACAGACACAAGGACGGTGAAGCGCTGGGACCCTGTGCCATAAAAGAAAACTGGTCCGTTTGCGTCAAGGGATATATGGTCGCAGTGACCTCTGATGACTTCTCCCTTGCAACTTTTTTGATCCCAACATTGTCAAGTCACAAGAGAGAACTCTCATCGTTTCTTTCCTCGGTGTTCCCTTCGTTGCATCCGGGGAGTCCGTGATGCATTCTTACCGTCACGTCAACGATCCAGACGAGGAGACATTACTGACCTCTCTGGAAAGGAAAAAATCTCCCATTTCAACGTCATTCACCCCCACCTTTTTCTTTGACGGCTCGTTTTGGTTGACCACTTTTGCCATTCTATCCATCGCAATCACCATTCGGAACCTTCTCGTCTTTTCGCATGATTTGCATGCCACCTACCTAGAGGTCTCCGTTGGTAGTCCATACAACGGATTGGAAAAGTTGGTGCGGAATGAGTCTTCCCCATCATGGCCGTTGTCATCCACCCACTACCCCGACTTTGTTGGGGTGACGGAAGGTAACGGTGTTCGTCACTTGGTGAATAATGGTTCGATCGTGCGGTTGGACTCGGAGGTATGCATCCCCCTCGTGCTAAAGGGCAGTTCACCCAGCATTTTTGCACATGCCATACAGCGCGCGATCTTCATACAACACCGCGTTCGCGATTACGGTCTCGAGCACTGTGCCGTCAAGCTGGAGTTCTCTCATTCACCTGGAAAAGGGCACGAGCACGAACACACGGCGCGGACATATAGGTATATCGATGAAGGCGCTCATCTCGCTTTGTGGCGTTTGGAAGACTCGGGAAGCAAGGCAGTAGCACTCGCCTCATCTGTACTACCGGCGTTGTTGCCCCCACGGAAAGAATTCATCGGCAATATCACTCTCGATGGAGCGAGTCTTGTCCGGTCACCTTTCTTCAGGTGCGATGCGGGATCCATACAGACCCTGGAGATTGCCGTGGTCTGCGTGTCCGGCCCCTGCATCGTGGAGTTCCGACTGACGCGATGGCCGCAAAGACAAGGTATGTCCTCGTGTTGATGAGCGTAAACTCGATTCCTAAAATCGTTGTCTTAGGATTCTGGGTGATTCAAAGCGAGCAGGGACCCCTCGTATAAAGTGGCGCTCGCATATTTTTGTTGTATATCCGAGTTATCCAAGAGCCTTGGCTGTGTTGGTTGATGTGCGCCTGGAGGACAGAATATTGCATTCTGAAAGCAGGCATACGTGCTTTGAGAGGGGCAAGTCGTGTTGCCATGTGTGCTGGTGTACCCCTATACCTATTCGGTGCAATCTTGAAAGAGTCTGCAATGCTACCTGGGTAAACAATTGAATATTCTTTCAGTCCCACGAAACGACTCCATCTTGCTTGTCTCGACCCGTGCGATCATTAGTGATCCGAGGCGACATTCGAAAAGGTTTGTTGTCCGGCGACCTGCTTTTTCAAAGTGCCTGTGCGAAAGTCACAAGCAAATTCTCTCACGGTAGCTAGTCCGCTGCGCCTCGGACTTCGAGTCATCGATCTGACCTCCAAAACAAAACACCGTAGGGTCCCTGCGAAACCAAGCACAGTGACGTTGCGTGCGTGTTTGCACATTGCAGGCAAATTGCAGGTGCATTTTGAACGACGTTTGTCTTGGTCTCTCTCAACTCAGGCTACTACTTCTGTTACGCTAATCTCCTGTTATTTTCTAAATGTTGAAAGTTGATCAATCAATTTCCCTTCTGAGACATGAACCACGCAGACTGTGATTCGCCAAGAAGTACAAACAGCGCAGCTTCGAGTTGCACTGTAACGTAACGGGTTATACCCGTCTTGTATGGTCGCCTAGCACTAGATCGGAATGCTGTATGCCTCACTTCAAGATGCTACGTGCGCCAGCCCTCTGCCCATATACCAGGTGGGTCTGGGGATGGTTTCAAACATCTTCAGCATGTCACGGAACCTGTGTGGGGACGTTGTGACATGTCTATTTAAACGCCAGAAAGCAAGGCTCTGAGGCTTCCAACTTCAGGTTTAGCCAAGTGTCGTGCTGTCGAATCCTGAAACTATGCGGTTCTCGTTGAGCTCTACCTTTGCAGCCTTCTTCTCTGCGACTTCGGTCGTCCTCTTCGCTTGGACGTTCGTGGTACAAGGTGCAGGTGAGTCGAACGCACGGTCAATCATTCTGGTGGTGCTTAAGCCGACATACAGCCATCAGTGTCAACAGAGATCGTGCTGCTATAGTCAAATTTGGTCCGTCGGCCGAGATTATTATTTCTTCTTGAGACGAAGACAAATTGTAGCGAGAGAGGACAGTGATTGTTGGTATTCGGCAGCTGATTTCTCTGGTTGTGAGGGACTTTCTCATTGCTAGGAACGAAGTTATGACCTATTTGTGGATTGCATTGTAGCAAAAAGGGAGGAGACCCACACACCATGCGGTGATCTTCTCGAGCGCGTGGATGCGCCTGGGGACGATACGTCATTTATCCCAGATGAACCCTCTACACGTAAGTCACATCGGTTTAGCATGATTGGTATGGGCTAGAGCTCATGACCTTGAACAATTGGATGGAATTAGCCACCGAATGCAATGCTCCAGATGGCGGGGATTGCAAGTACTCTCTCGTTTACACAGAGTGTAAGAAGTGTTTCCTGAGAAGTTAACCCGCGACTTATGTATGCTACACTGCAGCGGAGACAGAAGAAGGCGGCGAACTTGCTACTACGGGGGAGATTTCACCAGATCATGATGCATGGTATACCTTGCGCGACGCAGCCTAGGGGAGTATGTGATAAAACATTGCTTAGTATCATGAAGTCATTTGATTTCTGTGCACCACGAAGAAAACCTACTCTATCTTATGATCCAGTAAAGACGATGCACATGTTCACTTTTCTTTTCCGTAATTTACGCCATCTATTACCGATGATCTGTGTGCTTGACATGTGCTTGTGCTGCTGGTCCTCGGAGTCAGACGAGTTCACACGCTCACACACTTACCCGCTGCAGTTTCAACGCTCGCATTGCGACAATTTCCCCTAGACTGTAAGAATGTTCGTTTTCAGCCCGCTCTAACAGAAGGCACATACTCAAGTTAGCGTTGATTCAGATCTCGGGCCGGCGGTGGCCCGGGCTTCTAGTGTTTAATTTTGTTTGTCACGCTTTGTCGCGCTTTAGTACACCGCCAACGGTTTGATCATGATGAACAACTTGTAGCCTAGTACTCTGCATCGGATGTTGATGACACCGTTTTATCAGCGTCTTTCTACTAACTGAGACTCTGCGACTATCCTTGCCTTGGCAGTTCACCATTGCTCGTGGCCTGATTTTGTGCCGGCGTCTCGCGTTCTATATTCTCAAGTGACGAGCGATGGATAGCCTGAGTAACAGCCTTGACCGTTCGTTAGTTTTGGTGAGTTTGAGTTTGATGGTTTCATATAAAATCACTGATAAATTTTCATGATCACCTTCCTTGGATACCGGCGGTCCGTATGCACCGTCCTTTAGGAATATCAGAAGAAAAAATAACCGCTGGCATGCACTCGATCAATGATCCATTGCCTCAGTGGACCAAGCATATAAGAATTGATTGAACGTTTGGCGTGACCCAAGTCAGCCTGCCCAGCCCGCAAAATGATTTCTGCCCTATCTGTATTAACCTTTTCTGTGCTTGTTGCCTGCGCGTCAGCAACCGTGGTGGTCACAGTAAACAAAACTAAGAGTCATTCCATCCCACCTCTTCTCTGTGGGCCCTTTCATTTGTCCTTTCATGAAGAACAACTTACCACTTCGTTAGATGGTCAGATGTTCGAGGCATGGCTGTCGCTCCTGAGAAGTGCTTTCATTCTAACAAATATGCTTCCGTAACACGCAGGACATTGACGTGAGTGGAAACTTTTCTGTCCCTGTGTAGCGATTAAGAAACATTTTGACAGAATGTAAGAGTGAAAGATAGTATAGACAGCTAGCATCAATTGACGATCACTGCAAAGAGCGGCGATGGCGGACTCTATGCTGAATGTTTGTTGTCACACCAACAAAGTGGACTGTGACTATTCTCACTACCCTTCTTCAGTACTGCAGAATCGAGCATTCCAGCAAGTCACACCAAGTGAGTTCAACAATCTGATGGGAATACTCAGATCAATATGACACATGACTTGTCATATCCAGACACAACTGGTGCACTATACGCGTGGAATGCTCTCAATGGTGCAATGGTTGGCGTAATAGCTGATCCGTACCCCGTGTCGAGCGCCCTCCCAAATTCTCTTCAGTTGACCATTCCTGCAGATTCTTCCGGACAGGTTGGTTTTGGGAACAGCGGCTACCATGGTTTGTCATACTCGCTCTTTCCAATTCATTTCAATGAACAGCCGCTCAGGAATCAAAGTGAATTCCGAGTGGACATACAATGTTTCCTTCTATTATAAATTCCCCCTGGCTTCCTCGTTTGATGGCAGTGCTACTGTTGCATTGCAGAGTTCTACAGGTCAAACATTTGCCTCTGCCTCTGTCCCAATCAATGGTTCCCAGACGACTTGGCACCAAATCATCCTTCACTTGATACCGTCGACATCCCCTAAATCCACGGCGAACAATTTCACAGTCAGTTTCGATGGAGCCCATGCAGCTGGACAGACCATCAACTTTGCCATGTTTTCATTGTTTCCGCCGACCTTTAAGAAGCGTGAAAACGGCATGCGGATTGACCTTGCAACTGTACGTGACGGTCCTAATGTGTTTCGATACGATGACCTCACGTACAAATGATGATATCGATGGCCCGCACTTCGCAGACTTTGCATGAAATGAAGCCCTCGTTCTTCCGCCTTCCCGGTGGCAATAATCTAGTACGGAACACGTGTATTCTCTTAGAACTTCTATGCTGATCAGTGGTACAGGAGGTAGATCAACCACAACGGAATCACTATTGGTATACTCAGCGGAAAAATGTCAGGGCCTAAACTGGTCGAGTAGGTGGGTGTGGAATAATACGGTTGGTCCGCTTATCCATAGACCTGGTTCGTATTCTACTTTCGCTGGTATGTGTCTACTCTCACAACAGAAACAGGTCGTGTTGGAGACTGGGGTTATATCAACACCGAGTGAGCAATATATGCCCTGTCTTTCTCCGTCGGCATGCTAATTAAGTTGAACAGCGGTCTCGGCCTTCTGGAGTATATGTACTTTTGTGAGGATCTGAGGATGGAGCCGATTATGGCGGTTTGGTCAGGTCTGTCTCCCTTTCAAAGTTGAACCGACCGATTTGAACGTTTCAGGTTATTCTTTCTTGGAGGGGAGTGTTCCTGAGGACAAATTGGCCCCGTACATTCAAGCTGCCATGGATCAGATCAACTTCGTCATCGGTGATCCAACGACTAATGAATTTGGTATGTCGGGGATATCACGTTTGAAATTTGAATGGCCTCATACATATCTAAAGCTGCTCTCCGTGCCTCTCTTGGTCACCCTGAGCCATTCACTCTAAAATACGTTGAGATTGGTAACGAGGATTTCTTGTATCCGAACGCCAATGAATCGTAAGTGGCGTGTGTCATCATCATCTTGTCGTTGTGTAAGAACTGTCCAGATACTACCACTACCGCTGGAGGGACTTTATGAGAAACCTCACCACAGTGTTCCCTCAACTTCGTGTGTATGCCTTGGGTTCGTTCATACTGCCGCTTACCTGGGTTTTCTTCAGAATTCATTGCAACCACCTTGCCATTCGATCCTATTTTGGATCCTGTTCCTAAACAGTATGACATCCACAACTATGAGACTGCAGGTTGGTCACGTATTCTTTTCTTGCGTAGTTGAGTATGCTAATACTTTGTAGAGTGGTTCGTTGAGAATGCATTCATATTCGACTCATATCAGGTAGGTTTATAGAACTGCCCGTTTTCTTCCGTGCTCATTCCCTATCTTTAAACCCAGCGAGATGGCACATCCTACTTCCAGGTGAAGTTCTCTGAGGATGTGGTGGCCTGTATTGACCTCACCGCAGGGCGAGTATTCCGCTTTTCTGGCGGAAGGGTCAAAATATCCCACTTTTCAAGGTAAGCCTGCATCTCAGAGGTATGCAGCGTTTTCAACAGTGCACCTCGTATATCCAGGCTCCCTGGGAGAGGCAGCCTACATGACCGGATTCGAAAGGAACGGCGACATTGTGTTCGCTACCGCATTTAGCGCTTTGTTGGTGAACATTGCCTCTAATAACCCACCAGTGAGTTGTACCGCTGCCGTCTCCATTACACTACTGACACGGAACGCTGTAGAGCAATCAACTGGTCCTTTTTGAGTGAGTATCTTGACTTATTCAATGTCCTATCCTCGCTGACAGGGAATGTAAAATACCAGTGCTGCCAAAGTTTACCCTTCTAGTAGCTATTACGTCCAGCAGGTATGTTACAACCTTTTATTTTACCTCAACATGTCTGCTATCGTACATCGACGTTGCGATGCACAGCTCTTCAGCATCCACCGCGGGTCTGAATACTTGCCCAGCACCCTTCCCACCGTCAACGGGACTCTGTACTGGAGTGTTACGCGCAACACCAAACTCGGTGTTGTCTACATCAAGGCAAGTAATGCACACCCCAGCCTGGAACACCCACAGGAGGATGATCCTTACTGCTCTACTAGGTCGTCAATACCGGCGGATCGCCTGCTCCCATGATGTTCGAGTTGCCTTTCAAGGTTGCCTCCAAGGGGAACCTTACTTTGATCACTGCGGCACCTGCCGCGAGCAACTCGCCCGAGAACCCGGACGCCGCCGTGTTCCCGACTTTCTCTTCGATCACTGTCGCGCAAGCGCTCAACTACACTGCGCCAGCGTACAGCGTCAGCGCATTGACTGTATCTGTTATTTGATGGGGCGACATATAGCAAAGAGGACATTTTTTCTTAATGATATTTATAACACCCATTACCAGTTCGGCACAGTGGGCATGAATTGATTTTTTGTCGTGCGAGAGCGAGTCTGAGAACACATGAACTTGACACCGATTTGCACGAGATTAACCAAGTGCTGAGAGCGCGGCCCAGGCAGTGGGGATACCATGACTATATTCCCGAGACATTGTATATGCCAGTATAGGAAACATTTGTACTACTGATTCGCCGATGAAAGGGTAGATGAAAACAGATTTGATAGCCTGAGTATGAACGGCAATCCCGTATCGCAACGAACCAAAGTCGTTTAGGCCTTTTTTACATTAACTGCCTTAGCTCTACACGGGCAGCCTGGAGTCTGTTCAACTTTCCCTGAATCTCTTGACGGGCTGACACGACGCTGATGGGTTCCTCCAACATGCTCTTGCACCGCTCGTATCCGTCCGATCCAGTAATTTGGAGTCCCTCCCGGAGCGCCTTCTCGACCCCCTTCTGTATGCCCAGTACAAGTTCGTGGTCGACGGCCATTGGAACCATATCTGCGAAACGCTTGTATGCGACTGGGAATTCCCAGGAGTCAGCTTGTCACCTCACGGCGAAAATCTGGTTGTAACTCTACCTTGGAAGTAAGCCCGTACGCTCGCCATAATATTCAGGGCCGCCTCCCATGGATCAGGGGGAAGTAGCTTGGGGAGGTCAGTTACCTGGGCCGATATTCCTATTTCATTAAGGCCACCAAGGACCTTGTTGACAGAGGCTTCATGATCCGCATGATCGATGGATTGTTGGCTCCATCGTCCCAACTGAAGCTTGGCCACCAAATCGCGCTCTCCCCGGGCAGCTTTATAGTAGCTGATGAATTTGTCTTTGTAGTCGGCGTAATAATGCGTGTTTTGAGTGGTTGGGCTCCGCTCAAGGTCGAGCAGCCACTGGATCCTATCTTTAGTCCTTTTGGCAGCCTCGTCGAGATGGTCGTGAAGAATCATCCTGTGTCATGGTGAGCCTCGAGGGTACGAACAAAGAACTCGAGACCCACAGGATTGCTTGCTTTCCGTTGCCATTGCCCATATGCGCAAAGTGCGCTTCCACAAGTTTTGCAAGATCAGCCCTCAAGATCTCGTAAACTTCGTCAAAGAGGATCATTGCGGGTGGGCTCCACTTTTGCGTAAATCCTTTGATGTAGTTCCACTGAACCACAAAAGGATAATTGTCTGGGAGCTCTCGCGTACGTGCACTGATGTAAAGTTGCATCGAAATACGAAATAAAGCAAAATAAGAGTGAGTACCTTTGCGCTTGCTTCAGGACTTGGTCGATATAGACCTCGCTACCCTCTTTGTGATATTCGCCCTCCCATGAATCTTCATCACCATCTTCGTACTGCCTCTGGCAGTTCCTTATTCGCCTTCTTCGTCCACGGCACAAAGTACGGAGCAGTTCTCCGAATGGCAATCTTGAAAGCTTCCTGGTGAGGGCGAATACATTGCAGCAACCCATCTTCACCAGAGGTACCCTCCACACGGTGTTCCAGGTCTCGGGTAAACTTTCCAAGGAGATGGAGTACTTCACCGACGGGATCTGAAGACGGAGCCTCCGGAAGAGCATGAAGCCTCTTACTTGTCTCATGAATGGCGTTCATCAGCTCCTCCAGAATCTTAGGTAGCCTAGGCGAGTTTTCAAAGGTTCGTCCGCAATTTATAATGATATAATCGACCGACCTCTTCGAAATTAGCTCTGACAAGATATGCCCCAGCTTCTCCGTCAGGTAGCTTGTTCTCAGGTACACTTGATGCTGTGATTCGAGAGAACACCATGGTTGCACCGAGCTAAACCACTCATTTTCACGTCGACGTGCCTCCTCCCAGGTGATTCCCTTGGAGACGTCCTGTGAAGAAGGCTGTTTGACGCAGTACCAATGATTAACCAATGGTTCTGTCTCGTTGCGAAGGATCCTGAGCCATCCATCTTCATCACCCGGGGG
>JBBPPQ010000098.1:0-26849 GCA_038092035.1 Leccinum disarticulatum
CTGCTGTCAGATCACAATTTTCTGGTTTAGTGATGGACTGACAGACTGACAGTACTGATGGGACTGCTATCAGTCCTGTCAGTAAGGCAGAAAAAATGTAGGTTTGCTGATCTGAGATACGCTCCGATCAAGACATTTATGTAAGTCCTCTCCGTTTCCACCCGCGTCCTGTGTGACGTACTTTGACTTACTACTACACCGTGGCGTATCCCGGAACGCCTCGCCTCATATCCCCCTTGACATCTACTAATCCCTTATGGTCCAGATTTTACTCGCAAACGCCGCCGAAAGGAGATCTCCGTTTAGCAAACCGCCGCCAACCGACAAAAAATTCTTCAATTTATCCGCTAGTACGAAGAAGCTCACTGACACCCACACTTGATCGCGAACACACCCCTCTATCCCCGACCTTCCCTCCATCCGGTGCTCTGAGATCGCCGTCACGATGGGCGATCTCAGATCCAGCTTCAAGTTTACTTACATCATAGTAAGTCCCGAGCTAGCTGCGGGCCACTAGGCACTGACTCAACGCGCTTATACAAACGGATACACGAGTTCTAGTATGTAAGTGGTAGTAGCCGCTACACGCGCAAATCGTGAGGCTGCACCATTGAAATACCAGGTGCGTCCACCCTCACCCGTGCGCCTCCCGCGGGCCCGTCTCTTCTGATGAGTCCCAGCGCCGACGACACTCGCTCCACACCGGATCCCCTTGACTCTCCTGTCGAGCCTCGCAGCCCCCCGCCAGTATACGCGCTCATTCACCATCACCCGCCGCACCTCGGACCAGTCGTAGCCCCGCCGGGTTTCGGTTCCCTCCCGCCTTCGGCTTATTCACTTGAATGTAAGAAATTTATTCGTCGCGCCGTCCTAGCAATTACTCACTGCTACTTACCAGCTCGATTCCGCTCGATTTTGAGAGAAAAAGCGGGCGAGTGGTGGCTCATTTGCTACGAGTCCCGCCTTCGAGTACCGTTCCTCATTCTGTCTGGCTCCATACCTCCATCCCTCGCCCTCACTCGGGACCAAGCCCTTGCGCTGATCGACGACACAATCACATGGCACAGGTGGTTGAGGAACGACGCTGCGTGGTCCCCAGCGGAAGGTGCGCATCTCTTTTTTTCTTACTTTTTTTTGTCGTTTCTGAAATAACTGCATACATAGTATCGGAGGTGAATATGGGGAGTCCTACGCCTATTTTCAATACCAACCGAGACAACGCCGCATTCTGCGACTTGTTGTGGGGCGAACTCATCAACACCCCAACAACATTTTTCGCACACGTCCGATCTTCCATCCGTCGCCTCCTATGCGACTCGCCTCCCCCGAACGCCAGGCAAACTTACCCACAGGTCCAAATCGTTCAGAACGTCGAAAACATAACGGACGGGGAGCGCGCGCGGTTGGGAAATTTACTCTTGTGGAACAACTCTTGGGGATACCCGCACTGGCACAGGCAATTGCACGATTCGGCCGGTCAGAAGGTAAACCTGTCATTGTCTTGCGCTTTATTTTACATTCTTATTATATTCTACCCAGATCCTGTGGTTCAGTGACCCAGGAACGCGAGACATCATCTCTCATGCTCTCCGACGCAGGGATTCCGTAGGTTGGTTGTCGGTCTTCATCCCGCGAGAGAATCCCTCTTGCCAGATCTCACCCGATATCCCGCTCAACCTTGAAAGGCTCTCATTCGTGCTCACGGCGGTAGGTACTCAATTTTTACTCTTCGAGGAGCTATGCTAATTTTTCTTAGCTTGCACTCGAGATAGAACATTACGCCGATCTATCATTCAATCCTCTTACTGATCGCTTGGAAGTCCACGACAACTACGTGACCGATTTCCATGTATATCAGGGCGGTATTCGCGCCTTCTTGCGCAGCGTACAGAGCGGAACGTTCGAGACCGACGCCAACAGTCTGGCGGAGATGCAGGCAGGGCTGGCGTCCCTCTTAGCTTTATCTGATTTGTAGTTTGTACTCGTCAATCATACCCAGCGTGATCCGCTTTTGGGAAAGCGCTCCTCAACTGTTTGGCCCAGACTGTGTATTACTACGACGTAACGACCCCGTTTGTACCTACTACCGACACGATTTTGAGTTGAACTTTCGAAGAACGTACTACGTCGGCGATCTTTATGTCAGATGTGACATGTGACAGCCCTTACAACTTTGTCATTCGTCTCTCCGACGTCTAGTTGAAGTCACCCTCAAGCTCTCAAACTGTTCCAAGAACTCCTACAACTCCCTCGTGCCTCGCATCGGTCTCGAAAGCTGCTTGGCAGAGAAGTTTGGAGGTGGTGAGCAACCCGTTCTCACCGGTTTATTCCGACCTGGTAGTACATACTGACCGTTGCGTCTAGAATCCGTCCGAGTGGCCGCGCAACTGTTATTAGGGTTGGAGCGTATCAAAGCGAGCAAGGTGGAGACCAGGATAGCGCCCAGGTCTTCTTGACTGGTACCAAACACATCTAGAAGGCTTTCAATGCAAACCAGGGGGATGGGGCTGGGATGACGCCAAGAACGTACGTCGGCGATCAACGCTTGCCACCACCGACGTCTGTTGGGTTTAGATCTTTCCGAGTCTCACACTCACCTCCCCATCACAGGCTCCGTTCGCCCCACCACCGTCTGTGTATCTGTACCTAGCGCAACTCCACACTCCTACCTCCGCACCCCGAGGCTCCGTCACCCCCATTTCCGTCAGCGGATCTATATCTCGCGCAGCTCCCCGTACGCTGCCCTCGGGTCCGCGATTGATCCCATGCAGTCCGTCGACATTTCTTCCGACATTTCTACCTGTGGAGCAGACAAATGCGCGTACATCTGGAGCCTGAACATGCCAGGTGATGCGCTCATGGGCCCAGTGAAGCACGACTCTACCTTGGTGGCACGCTTCGCCACCGCTACGGTCGGCAAGTCGAACCGGATCTTCAACAGCGACAATGGCCAGCGGTTGTTGAACATTCCCTGCGTGTTCGGGAAATGGATATCCTCGCCACTCGCCTGGTCGGCGTGAGGTCATCATATTTTTTTGTCTCTGCGTCGTTGAGCGGGGTCAAGTGCTTCGACACGTCCTCTGGCTCCTTGTTCAGCACGTGGTCTGTTCCTGGCGCGCTCGATTTCCCTTCTATCACACCATCGTCCAACCAATTCGTCGCCGTCACCGCAAGCAAGTCACTGTCGTTTTGGGATGCCTCCACTCACGCGCCTGCAATTGAACACGGTGATGGTGTCTACTTCATTAAGCTCTCTGCTGGTGACGATTACAACGTGACTGGCGAACACAGCGGGAAAATCACCGTGCGGAGTCTTCATGATATCCTTCCGGAGTCGTACTTTACAGGACGTGTCAGTGGTTCCAATGCTGCAATTTGACACAGTGATAAATGAAAAAGGCGATATCGTTTCCTTCGTATCGTGAGCATGTTCAAACACGACTTCTCGCTTCTTCTGAGTCCTGACTCATCACAGAGGTACAATTACCGCTCCTGAAAGTCAGTGACGCGACATTCGAAGCGTGGACCAAGGGCGACTTGACTCGCGCGGAACGAATCTTGACGTTTGAAATCCCGCATGTGCATGATCCTTCTCGTCATGCACAATCCCTCGCTCACCATTCTCTCGTACGGTCGCGTTTGAAACAGCATAACCTGGCCATCGACGATGCGAAAAGGGTAAGTCAATGCTCTTTGATCACGCGTGGTGTTGACTATCGCGCGTTAGTCTGTTGAGATTCAACGGTCGACTCTTGGTCATGTCGCAATCACGATAGCCCGCGCTGGAAATGGCGAGCCCGACGCTGCGATACGTGTATTCGACCTTGTGTTTGCTGACGGCCTATCGACTGCCAGTGAAGGCAATCTCGTTTTTCTAATCAAGGTATGGAGCTCCGAGCCATAGTCTTCGTCGTTTCTTGCATCGGCGTTTAGTTACATTCAGGCTGCCGTCTTGTTTGAATGCGGAAAGCATGATGAAGCTATTCTGCGGATCGAAGACATGATTGAATTGGACAAGGCGATGTATGTCGCCATCCGGGTACGTTACTGCTGGCACTGTTGGTACGAAGTGATAATCAGCTCGTGTTCAGGCTCAAAGATACTTTTTACTTAAAAGCATGTCGCTGAAGGAAGGGGACTATGATGAATATGTCGCGGAATTGCTTGGGCGCGCAAGAAGAGCAATGGCTCTGCCTGAAGAATGTCCTGAGCTAGTATTGTGAGCTGTTTCGTTCTCCGTTCATCGACAACCGGACCCACACTATCTGAAAGATGTTTGGGTGGAACTTTGACGGACTTGCTCTCGCAATTCAGGAGCGTCTTCAACAATGTATACAGGCCCTGGCAGACATCGGCGATGTAGCAGCTGCATTAAGTCATTGAATCCTTCGAGTCGGGCAGTCTCCTGTTCAAACGAAGCAGAGCTCGAGCGATATCGGAGTTGTGGAAGGACGCATTGAATGCAGATGAGGAGGTATGGGGCCGTTCTCTCTTTCGTGCGTGACGACGCTGAACTTCGATGTCTATGTTCTCAGGCAATCAAGGTAGACCCTCAGGATCCTTGGGGGTACGAAAGAAGGCACGTGACGCTACACGGACGAAGCAATCGAAGATCTCCCTCACGGAAGAACCCGATTTGAACACGCGCTGTAAGTGTCACTGCGGAGGAGAAGATGATGCA
The DNA here is from genome assembly GCA_038092035.1 of Leccinum disarticulatum. NCBI lineage: Eukaryota > Fungi > Basidiomycota > Agaricomycetes > Boletales > Boletaceae > Leccinum > Leccinum disarticulatum. The sequence goes on from JBBPPQ010000098.1 coordinate 4,682, forward strand.
TTAGGCCACCTCATATAAGAGATGATGGCTCGTTCGGGCGAAGCGATGGTGCTTGACTGGACAGGCGAGTCGTCATCGTACAACAGCTGCCTCCCTGCCTTCCTTGCCATCCATAGCCCGACCACCGATTTTTCGTTCGCTGTGTCCAAGAGGCCGAAATGGATGCGCGTGTCACGGTGTCACGACAATCGATGTCTCCTGCAATGCTCGTCTACGACTGAGTCGTCCGCTTAACCCCCGCCATGTTTCGCCAACCGCAGACTGTACCTCCCATGTATCGTGTTCCCGGTCAAGAAGCTCGTTGAGAAAGACGCCGAGATGGGCGGAGGAGAAAAGTGCTATCGCGCTCGGGTGTCAGGGATTGGACACGTTGAATTTTGGACGTCGGACAGGTTCTCGTTGGCAAAGGAGGAGGAGCCACGCAAGCTCGCGTTCGTCCATCCATCAAACCAAACTCTAGGGAACATCCATAGCGAGTGGTAATGAGGACAAGAATGGGGAAGAAGCGGAGATCAAGGGCAATTCGGGCGAGTGCGCACGTATCCTAATCGTCGTGGTTCCTTTAGCCTTGGGCCCTTTCCCCAACGCACTGTATACGACAACGCCGTGCACGCTTTCCTCGAATTCTTTCGTGTCGGTCGCTCTCGGACAGGACCACACTCGCCTCGACGAGCGCCGGGGAAGTCGTAAGCTGACTCGATCTACTCAAGGAAAGTCAAGAGGGTTACCGTGTGGGCGAAGCTCGCTTACTGGCGAAGAGGATATCTTTCCACTGCCCAGTACCGAGCGGGTTGTACATTCTGCAATCGAACGTATGTCAACGTCGGTTTGGATTGTGCTCGTTCATGATTATTGTACAGGAGATGACAGGCTCGTTGGCGCACGCTCAAACGAGGGACTTCACAGTTCCTCAATACGGGAAAGAGAGCTGGAGCGGAAGGTGAAGAGGGCGTGGGTGGAACCTTGGCGTTCTTGACATTGTCTCTATCGGGATCTCTCAAACTGCCAACAACGTGCAGGTATCGGTTGCTGGGTACGTATAGAGGGTGCAGTCTATTTCGATCTGTTACTAATACCGTTTCTTTTTGTTGTCGTTTTAGTCAAGGCCCTTTTAAACGGATATAACGTCAAAGTGCTGCGAGGAGTCCTGCCTTGCCAGGTCTTACCTTCGGCGGTGCGAACAGCCTCCTGGCAGTACTCACTCAATGACGCTGCTGTGCAAACGAAAAATGCGGAAAACGCGAGGCCACTCCAAGTCATTGCGGCAAAGTCGCCAAGATTCTCACTTTCTCCTTCCCACTGTCCAGTGCTTCCCATCACCGTCCCAACCTTCACTGAAACAAGATGGAATCACAAGGTGAACTGTATTTGTCAGCGAACACGACCTCACAGTTCCTCAGGACCTTGCGTTCGGAAGGATCAATACAAGAAGCAACAAAAAACGACACGACCACGACGGAGGGTCAGCCGAAACACGTGCTTAGTGCTATTGGCATGGCACAAGATGCAGATACTCAACGGTAACATCTATGTTCTTTTCAACGAGTCGGATCAGTGAACGTCCCTTTGATTAGATGAAGTAGCTGCGGCGATCTACACTCTCGACACACACATTCAATCTTCGTAACTACCGCGGTTGATGGAGGCCAGCGTATCTCTTGCTTCGCTTCGCGCGCATCCCCGGCCGGATGTATCGAGTGCGGACGTTGCCCAGGAAAAGTTCAAAGCCGCGAACTGTTTGATCGTGTGGCTAAAACAATTGAACTTGACGACACAGGATCAGTTTGATCACTCACCACGTTGACACGCGAGGCATCACAGAAAGATATGGTAGTCCACTCTACGGTTTCTTCCTGCCACAAACGCGCTATGCATTTCCATGTCATCGTTGAGTGCATTCAACGCTCAACTCGGTGGGTTCGCATGTCCATTAGCACGTCGATTTGGGCTCCCTCAGGTAACTTGGACGAAGCGCGGATAATGTACGAAGACGCGTTGACGAAGGCTGCAGCTCTTAGCCTAGAGGACGGCACGTCAATACTGGCAAAAGAAGCATACAAGAAGTTTCTTTTTCGCTATCCGGTATGTCGACGGTCAGTGTTTCGTACGACTTTCTCCTTGATATGGCTCCATTGATAGTCCAGATGGCCACCGACAAGCACAAATGCTTGTAGCTGTTGGCCAGGTCTCCGATGCTCACGAATTGCTCAAGCAAGCCCTGGCTAACTCGAGTTCTAACCTCAACCTCCGCGCATTCTACACATCTTTCCTTCTTCAACACAACGTCAAGGTGGCCAAGGACTTTGTATTCGCCACACTTAAGGACTACAAGAGACACGGCGTATACTCTCTGTGTGCCGCCGGATGGATTCTGTACACTCAAAAGCCAAGAAAATCGAGATCCTAATCCAAAGATGATCGAAGAGCGAAAACGAAAGGCTGTTAAGGTATACCACAAGGTCCGTCAGCTGGACCCATTCTGCAGTGGCGCTCAGGGCCTCACCATTGCGGTCGCAAAGGTGTGCTGGTGACGTTGTGTGGCTTGGTACCCGTTTCAGCACGAGAGGTGCTCGATGGATGTTTTCGCAACGATTCGGGAGACACTCAACTATGGAAGCGTTTATGTGAACATGGGTCGCCACTACTACGTGCGAGACGATTTCGACCGCGCAATCGAAAGTGTGAGTAGACGCCTCGAACTATGCTTGCCTATCGAACGTCCCACCCTCTTTGCTACTTGGTATGAAACTGTTTCCGTCAAGTTCTACAACGGTTAAAACCTGCCCGTCTTGATGTGTTTACATCAATCTTGAAACCCACGAAGGAACAAAAGTCGGCGACCATGAATACCGCGTTGAGATATGCACAGATGGTGGGTCATCTCTTTGTCGTTCCCCCTACAGGGTATCCTCATCTTCACACCAACCCCACTTCGGCACGTGCACTGTACAGAGAAACTGCGTACACGCTGTGCGCCTACATGGACTCCGCAAAGGAACTTGATTTCGACCCTACGTTTGCGGATGACCCACGCCGCGTGCCGCTTGGCACTATCGACTGGGATTTAGGACGGGAGTGGTAGCAGCAAGCGTCGCGAACGTCATACGGAGTGCGGACCCACTACCAGGCGGTTTTGTGATCGCCAGGGACCTCCCAGATGTTTGTCCACTCTTGGAGCACAATCTCTCGAAAGAGGTCGATCTTTCTCAGTCGGACGACGCGTCGGTCTTCGGGAGGTCGCTTGCATGGGGCAATCTCGACCATGCTATTTCAATCGCTAATGAATTTGGCTTCAAGGGTAACCCGGCTGCCGCTTCTCGGCGGCATCTAATGCACATCGTCTGTAGCGATCTCGCAAGTACCTTCGTCCATTTCAATTTGCCAGGGCGCTCATCTCTGTGCGATCTGCAGGTGTACTTTCCCGAGCTCTTCGGCCCACTTCTTCGGACGCTCATACACCTTACCTCACTGTCCTGCATCGGATCTTCGGAACCAGTCACCAAGATCATCATATCCTACGAGATCCGCAGTCTTTCGAAAGAGACGCCCTTCTGGACAGCGTTCGGTCTCTGGTTCTCATCCCACCCTGTCCTGGTGTGCCGCCGAGTCAGGACTCTTGAGAGCAAAAGCGGACCTCCAGAGGTCGAATCGGATAACGCGGGGTCTTGGAGACAGATTGGAGCATTGAGAATGACGGCTCCCTCCACTTCCTTCAATAGGCATTTCACATTCAACTGAGCATCAAAGCAATCGTGTAGATACAATATCGCCATGATTGAAGAGAAAATAGTGGATATTCCAAGATCTCGAGTGGGCTATCGCTCAGGCCAACCATGGTCAACGGTACGTCCCATTTCATTGACTTCGAGCATTCACTCAACTAACCTCTATTAGACATCCAACGCTTCCAACTTAGCGGTCACGTCTTCCACCCGACCCATTAGCGTGAGCAGGATTCCCTGTTGTTTCATCAACTCCCCCGGACGCCTTGCATGAGCGAGTTGATGTGAGCAAGCTCACTGCTCAGCCGGTTCCTCTCCTTCATCACCTCCGACTTCACGACTCGCTTTCGGTCTCCGGTTGGGATGCGCATGGCCTTGTCTTCATCCCGTTAACGCGACCGTCGTCTGCTTAGTAATAGGACTCATTTTGAGCTTGTTCACTCACCGTCCTTCGCCTTTCTGCCTCGACCCACCGACCTGCTGCACCTCGCCTTGAGCACGACGCAATGCTTGCGCACGTGCCGCCCGCTCGCCTTCGGCACTGGCTGGACACCTCGGCCTTGACGCACCGGAGGCATGGATCCGCGTCGTCGTCGTCGTCATCCTCATGATCCGTTCAGATGGAAAGCGACGTGGAGCAAGAGCGTACATCCAGGCGTGAGAGCAGGAAGATCAAGTTGGAAGCGGAAAGCGGGGACGCCGGTGCGGCTACGCCATCTGAGCCCAAGAAGAGGAGGAAAGGAAAGCTGAAGCGATCGGGCGAGCGACCGGGGCGGCGAGGATGGCATAGAGAACAAGCGAGCCAAAAAGGTACGATTTACTGGGACTTGATCTGGGGTGGTGAGCTGATGATGTACGGTCGACCCAAGGTGCGTTCCTCCTCTAAGTTCGCCTCCGGTAGCACTCAATCGATTGATTTTTTCTCCCTCCCCACGACTTTCGCAAAAGTAAAGGATACATTTCCTACACCGACGAGGAGGAGATGTCATAGTCTGGTTATAGTCTGGCGGTAACACTCACGGATGCCTCGGTGTTTTGCTGCCACACTGGGCATGGCAAACGGTTCGTTCTTCTTGATTTAAATGTTACTACCGCATCCTATTGTTTCGCATCCTATTGTTTTAAAAGATGCGTTGATCATACCTTTGCACGTTATTATATGCATGCTAGGACGTGCTCCGATGACACCATCACCTGTTATTATCCTTCTGTCAAATTTCCCAGGAATGTCCACCGCTTGCGCATTCACTGGTTCTAGATCGGTAAGCGCGCACGTCGTCAACAGTACATGTATTTAGCTGATACTATAGAGTTGATCCTGACAAGCCAGCTCGCCCTCCGTTTGCATCGGTTCAGACTCACAACTTCAAGTGCGAGCCAAGAAACGATTCTTGGAACGTTGGAATCGGCTGTACGGCCTTCAGAGGCTTATGTCGGTGAACCCAATAACGCCCTCTTGTAGAGTATAGAGTATACAACATTGTCAATGTAAAACAGTGCACGGCGGGAGTGGAATTATGTGGCAGTGTTACCAACTGTCCACGCGCCGCACGTGACTCGACGCGTGCCAGTGGTCAACAACTCCACACTTGACTCCGAGTCGGACATCTAATGCCGCCTACGAAGATTGTCAATGTGCTACCAGAAGAACTTCGACCCGTACGAAGAAGACACCAGATGAAGCCACAAAGCTTGTCTCCGAATTGACACTGCAAGGCACACGTCCCGGTCATCACAACCCATGAAGGAAGATGAACTTGAACCAGGCTGCGGTGAGCGCCTCCGAGTCACCACAGAATATATTTGCTACAACTCAGTCGGGGAGTAAACTCAAGTCTGTGGACGAGCAGTGCTCGTAACGCGAACGCGTGCAAAATGAACGCCGTAGTGAGAACGGCGAAGAGAGAGCTCTAAAGACACTCATAGAGATTACTCCCGATGACCTGGATGTGGAAAGGGCAGCTTGCAGCATCACGGGCATGTTAATCACGCTCGAGTCGGTACGTAGCAGACCTCAGACCTTGGGGCAATAGTGACGATTCTGTTGCCAGTACGAAGGGGTCCAGTTTCTCGATGACCATGTATCCACGTCTGTTGCGCATTGCAGCTACCACTGGACAACCTGGTGGCGACAGCCCGTCACCATTACATCTGCTCTCAGTTCCCCCTCACACCTCAGATGACCCGACTGTGCATTACGTCCTGCCCCTTCTTTCTCAGCGAATGATCTTGTCGCTGTGCTCAGCACTCACGATTCCCGCTCACCTGGGCTCGCCGCTCCAAGCATGAAACATGACAACATTCCCGAGAAGACGGGTTCAACGAAGCGTACACATTCGGTAATAAAGTGTGCACTGCACTCCCTTCAGGTAGCAAGATGGACGTGGACAACGAGTTTGCGTTCCACCTCCGGCCGGATCTATGTACTTTCATGCTTGTTATATACTACACCTGGCACCATCAAGCCTGCTACTTATCTGGGACCAAGTTCATAGAGCATGCCTTTCTTACGCCTGGAATTTCTCATCAGAACACCGAAGTAGAGAGGGAACCAGACGCTGCTGCATGTATTTCCGGAAGTTTGTCCCAGACTGTACTGCTTGCGCAATTTTTTCATGGGTCATCTTTCTCTGAGGGCCGCTCTTGTATGAAACGTGATGAGTTTCGCTAAAAAGGTCAGTATTACGTTTTCTACCAAATTGACCGACTACGATGACGGGGTACTTTGAGCACAGGATGATACCTCTATCTTGGATCATATATCGATTTTTTCTCGACCAAACCTCGCTGCCGGTGCACCCAATTCGAATTCGACCGCTCTGTCATCTTACTCGGTGGATAGCCTTGCTGATCGAGTTAGCCAATCCAAACTTTTCGGGTCCACGAGTGCAAAGGGAGACGATACCAAATCCTACCATGGTACCAAAGATGATTTACTTGCGGCATGCTCCCAATATCGCGGGATTTTTGGTAAGTCTTGATAATGGAAGTAACTTAGCTATACGTTCCACAATGGGCTATTTCACATTTTAACAATTTATTCCGTTCTAGGCTCGGAACTCACGAGACATGTGAAGGATGCAACAGACGCAGTCAGCCGCTATTCCAAGCCCATGTCGAATGCCGAATATCTTATTTTTTTGTGGATCCATCACAACATTCATCAACGTCCCATCCTTCGATGACAGACAGCGAGGCTCTTCGTGCATATGGTAAACTGTAACGTGCACTGGTGCGATTGCAGCGCTCTGCAGTTCAAGTTCTGGATGCGCCGCAAGTTCGGAACAGGAACTCGCGGTACGCAGTAACGTCTTTGTTAGAGGGAATTGCGACCGCTTTGGAAGGCAGTCTAATGGAGGTGAAGGCTCTCCTTCCGCTTTATGTTATCGCTCGATTTGTTAACCTCATCTCTGGACAGAGCTGGGGCTCCAAGAAGTACTGAAACGAAGAGTGTACTGACCTCCTTTGTCGATGTCATCTTTGCCCTTGCCTGCTCCCGACTCCATCCCACTGATGTCGAGAGCTATGCACCGACGTTGAGATATCCTCAGCGCAATGTGGCTGCTGTCAATATTGCTTCAGCTAGCGCGCCAACCACCAAGGATGCGGCAACGTTCCTCCGATGTGTATCTGCAACTTTGCATAATGGGTGGTGCATTGTATACGGCAGGTCGACCTGGTGGAGCTATATGGTTTCTCTATGAAGGATGTAACGCTGTTGCGACTTGCGAGCTTTTCCTTCCTTGCACAGATCAATTTGCGACATCTCTTTTGTGCCTCTGCATGTCCTGAAACCGACTGCAAAGCTGACCAATCGTCATCGTCATCGTCGGCTTTATTTTCCTCTCGGATAGTCGATCTTGACTTATCGATTATCCACGCTAGAGAGCATAGGTCACAAGGACGGTGCGCTCGAGTCGACGAGACCGTCTGTATTTTGAACGACCTACTTTCGGTGTACAAAGCCAGCGAGGCATCGATTACAACGAACCCGGGTGTCGCTGATGCCACTCAGTGCTTCTTAGGGAGACGGACATAGCAATGGTACAGACGTCTTAATGCAGCTTAATGTGGACGACATGCGACGAGAGGCACTTGACTTATTCGCACGAGAGGTGCGTGTTGTTTTTCTCGCGTTTGACGTACCGTTTATTGATTGTACGGGCTCACAGGCTCAGGCAACGAGATCAGCAAGTGAAGTATCGAAAAAGAGTCGTTCGGCTGGGGGCATTGTCGCCAAGGGTTCAAAGAACTTCGGTGGCAGTCGATGCAGCCAAAGCTCGCCAGGGTGGTCGAACTATCTGTATAGTTCTGATTTTTTACTGATATTTTTGAATAGTTCTTAGGGTGATCTCGCTGGACACGGGGGAGCCCACATCCTGTAGTCCTGCCGCAACCAATAAATATAAGTCAACTATTGCCTTTAATCTCCAACCTGTTTTAGGTTTGATTCGTACGTTTCATTCTTTACGGTTGATCGTCTGCTGATTGCGGGGTCGTAAACATGAACGTCCTCCATATACTTGGATTATTGGGTCTTATCGTGCTCAAGGTGAAACTCCTTGAGATACTCAAGCCGGTCTGAGAATATCAAGTACCCATTCCGGCGGAAGGTAAATATGATCATTATACCATTCCTTTCTACAGAACTCACCAACACCGCTCGCAGTCTAATTCTGTGATCTGTGTCGACTTAGCTCACGAATACATAGCTTCACAAATCCAAGCGCGCCAGCGCTTTGCTCAACAAATGTACCAACGTGCTCGAGTCATGCGAGGTGCCTGTCAAGGTATACTTGTAGTATTTATTTACTGAGGCGGGCGGAGGTGGTTGTGCTCGGGAACAATGGTATGCAGGACGATATTGGAAGGTGTCGTTCTGACAGTGTTTGGCACAGTGCAAGTGTCCATCGCGACGCTCAGAGCCTGGTGGCCGCCGTCGCCATCGAAGAGAAGACGATGCCGACCGCGAAGCGTATTCGAATGCGCGTAGAACGGCCGGAGCGAACGACGTTGGCATGTTGTGTGTTTTCTGTTATTCAGTACTCGAAGGTAAAGACTTGTCAGGCGACCGCCTTGAACCGTTGACAACTCTTTGATGTCGTAGCTGCGTTGTGCAGCATGCTCCAATCCCTGCGACTTTATAAGCTTGCCATCGATGCATTATTAGGTTTCATGCCCCCGACCGCAGCCCAGAAATCGACAGCAGAGGATACTAATCCGTTCGAAATTTCTGACAGTGCCACGGAATCAGGATCAATCACCGCTGATGACATCCAAGTGGTCAAGGCCGACACCCCTCTCAAGACAGGAAAGCCTAGGAGGGGCGTGATGGGAAACGATGCGGCGGATGTACGGAGGCTCAAGGGAAGACTATGGTATGCTATGTGAGTGGCAGACGGGTGTAGAGGAGCAGGAGCAGGAGGATCATTACGAGCAGGCGTGGAAGATGTTGGACGTGCTAGAACAAATGGTCACTTCGTTTGATGGCGGGTGCGTGCCCACTGATGTTTCTTTCTTTCTTTCTCTTTTTGTTTGTTTTCGTGACGGACTGGACTGATGCGCCACGGGTTGGCTGGAATAGGCGACGCAAGTCGAGCCTCGATCCCTCCCCGAAGGGCTGTGGTTCACGGTGGGCAGGGTACGGGTGTGTCGAGGCTCTTGTCTGCTATTCTGCGTCGACACAGTGAGTTGCCCACCTAAACCCGCGCTCGATTGTTGGTGCTTACTGTGTTGGTAGTCTGGCTGCTGAGGCTAAGAGACGACGGCGTTGACGTCTTGAAGGCTTTGGACGAGCGATTGATGGCGTTGCCGCCGTCTGCTGAGATAACGGTACGTGTGGTATAACGAGGTGCGGATACATCTCGGAATAGGGAGAGGAACATTCGATTATAGAAGGGTCGACGCTGCACAGTATATATGAGCAATTCCGCTCGGACATGTTCTTGAGCTCGCTCACTGAATCCGGTATGCAGTGTAGCGTCTGTCATGTTCTCCTGGTATGCTGACGTCCAGATGCAGCAATTGCACTTCCAATGGGAATGTCAGGGAATAAGGATCCACCGCTCGCCCCGGTGACCCATGATATCCTTGGCGCGTTCAACGATGCCAAAAGCTGTTCTTGGCCGATCTTGCACTGACGTCGCGAAGAGGGATGGTATCACACATGCGTGAAGTGTCTGTGATCCAGAGCACTGCAATCGTCGCTTGGCAAAGTTAGCGCGGATGCACAGCTTTTAGCGGTGTGTTTGTTGGGTACGTATGTCTCTTTTCTTGCTGTATGTTTTTGACTGGTGATATTCTCGTTTAGATTCCTCGTCGGCGATCATGTTTCATCAGGAGATGTTGGAGACTATCCCACACAAACTGGCAGACGTGTACGCGGATGATTTACGATGGCCACCCACGGCAACCGATCGTCCCCCCCTCTCGCTTTAGACTCGTGACGGTGACAATAAGAGTCGTACTAGTTTGCTTTCGAGAAAAAGTACACCTCCCTGGTGCGTTCTTCGTCATCGCTTTCGCAGACCACACATAAACTTCTACATAACAGGGTGGTAATCCATGTCAGGTTGATGTCGGGTAAGTCGAGCATGCTCATCAGCCGTCTGCACACTCCTTCTTCGCAGCCCCTATTTTGCGTTCCTCTCCGGGGAAGACAAGATGCGGTCGATGCACGACGAGTCGCGGTTGCCAGTGATGCTGGAGGACGCGTTACACGCGCTCCGGGAGATTGTGCGATTGGTGACGAGAGCATGCGTCGAGCGGCTCATGTTCGCAGCGACGATCTTCACGCGAGAGCGGGGTGGTGGGCAGAACGAGCCGCGCTGGACAAACGACTGACTGCTGGCTCTCTTGGAAAACATCGAGAACAGGACCGTTCAAGGTGCGTGGTGTCCCTCGTTGATATTGTTCTCGTTGATGGTGGTCGCGTTTCATTAGACAATTCTAAGTCCACCAACGACACTGGCGGATGAGCCAATCGGCGACTTGCGAGTGCGTCTGGAGTCTTCCGCCTCAGCACAAGAAGAAGGCGGAGCTTCGACTGGACGATGCGCTGTCGGCGTGTTTTCCTTCGCTTTCGCCGAAGTGCCGGGACGAAGAGTTACTGGATCTGGTGTACTTCATTCTGTGGAGTCCCTATCGCCATCTCCGAGGTGGATGTGAATCAGGTCGCGATGGATTTACGTACCGCGCTCGAGGAAGCGAGAAAAAAGGCCAAGGTAATGAAGAAGGTCATACGTTTTTGGTTTTGGATCGGAGCTTACAGTTTACATTCTTTGGAAGAGTCTGCCGGTGAGCGTCAGTCGGATTCCGAGTTTGAACTTTCTGCTCGATAGGAAAAGGGGGTCCATGTTCGTACTAGCTAGTAGTAGAGGCGATGATTAGTAAGCAGTGGAAGATCGGAGATACTATTCGCTTCAACGGCGCTGTACCTGTACTTAGCTTCATCGACTCGACCACGTACCTTTTTCTCGCAATCATCACAGAGGACGAAACAGCCTGGTATGCCAATAGTTTTCTTTGAGTCCCAGATCATTGCGGACAAAAACGTGCCATTGAAGGTCCGGTTTTGTTTGCGACGTAGTATGTATAATCCACTGACATCTATGTAGTACCGTCACAGGTCTAATGCATTCCGTCTTCGCAGCCCGTCGCGTGCCTCTTCGTGAGGTGCTTGGTGCTTTCGGACAAGGTTTCCAAGGTCTCCGCCATGTTCGACCCGCAGCAGTCTGACGGATCATTAGCTCCCCCGGCGCTCAGCTACACCTCCCGCACCTCATCTTGGCGTTGCAGTTCGTCCGGAAGCGCGTCGCGAAACCGTCCGCAGGTGGTGATTTTGAGTGGTTCTGCGAGCAGGAGCAGGAGCAGGAAGACGATACGGGAGTGATCGATGTCTAGATGAGACATTCGTGGCGAGTCGTGCAGTTCGTGCAGGACCTTATCAGACATGGTTTGAGACGCTCGGTAAGTCGTACTGTCGATTTCACAAGGCCTCGACTAATTTCTGCAGAATTCCTGCACAACGTTGATGAATTGCTCGAGTCCATGTTCCTTGTAATATCGATATCTACTGCGGTGAAGCCTTTCGCTTTTGTCCACATTCCTTCAACGTTGTTGATTCATTTAATCAACCAGAATGAACTACTCCTGACGCGACTTCTCTTATGTTCTCGTATTGCATTCAAACATCTGAACGTTCACAACACGTGCTACCTACTCACGGAGGCGATCCACTTCAATGCGATAGACTTGGCGGATCGTATCCAAAGTTGCACATGGCCGGCGTGGTACGCAAGAGATATAGGCTGCCCAGCTTCGCGTGTCTCGCTACGACAAGCTGGGAAGCGCAACTCTGGATAAGCACAAGGAGCGGCGGGTGTTGCAGGACAGTCCCGGACCCCTAGTACCCACCCAGAATCTCTGGTCTGGGAAAGACTCGAGGATCTCGCTGCCTGGTTTGGTCAAGAAGCTGGGGCAGGGGCAGGACGACTGCTGAAGTTGTATTTGTGTTAGTCGTCGGCGAGTCCGGTCCTCCGTCCGTCGTTGCAGTCACATGCATCACCTCGAGGAGAAGGGAAACGCTGTTTTCGGCGGCGACCGCTGGGCCATCTGCGAAACCGGGTTGGAAGGAGAGTCACATGATGCCACAGTGGGTGGTTCGTACGCTTATATTGATTTTTATCTTACGTTTGTGTAGCGCGGACCGCAGGGCGATAGGTAGGTGCACGCGAGGACGCTTGACCACCAGCGCGCCCACAAACGCCCAGGCTATTCCGACGATCGAAGTGACCCTCCTTCAACATTACCCCTGTAAGTCCCTTTTTCCTGCATATACGCGCTTCTTTCTATGTATCGCTCACTTTCGAATGCGTTTGACAGTCGACATTGTGACCACGGCCATAAGCAGTCTGACAACCCTGTCTCGAACACACGGTCGCGGCGCGTTCGGGTCTATATTCTTGCTCAACATTATCTCCTACTTTTATACTCGCCTGGTGTTGAAACCTACGCATCCAGGGCTAACAGAACTTGTCACCCGGCCCACCGCAGACGCGCTCACGTCGGCTTTTCGGACCGCGAAAGCGGGTTACTTTAACGCCAACTTTTCACCTCTGATGCGAACGTTGAGCGAGGATCGGGAAAAGGGGGGGGAAAAAAAAAAAGTGGGCAGCAGTGCGTGGAAGGCAGCGACCAAGGAAAAAATTACGCGATTCTATGACCTGTTGAAGGAAATCGGGGAGATGCATCGACTCGGAATGGCGAAGGTGCTGGAGGACGAGGTGGATGGGAAGAAGGCGATCGCGGAGGAAGCTGTCAAGCTTGTCGTGCCGAGTTTGCAGCGGTTCATTCAGAAACAGAGGGACAAAGAGTTTAGCAAGAGTGAGTACATGAACCTCGCCTTTCTTCGTCCATTTGCGATGTTGTGTGAAATCGTATTCGCGCTTACGCTACTCTCGCGACAGACCCTCAAAAATGTGAGGACAGATTTATTCTAAATGTGTACACGGGTCAACTTTTTTTTTTTTTCCAGATATCAAGCTATCGTCGGAAGAAGTGGAAGTTCAAATACGTGGGTTTTATAAGTGATTTTCCGAACGACGGGGGGCACGAACACAACATGATGCATATCCATAACATATGAGACTCGAGCGTATGACAACTCTAACATCGCTAATCATACCGGTCACAGCACCCTTCATTCCTCGTCGGAAGACCATGAAACCGGATCATCCACCTCATTCCCGTATTCCCTGTACCAAGTTTGAAAGACTTGTCAGCTTTTGTGAAATGTATGCCGCACTTCAGAAGTGCTTTTCAAAGTCCTGCTTGACACACAGGTCTTTCAAAGGGACGTCTGGACGACGGGATGATGTTGGCATCACAACACATCTTCCCAGAGGCACTGATGTCATCGGGATGCCCAAAAACGTCTCTGAAAGAGATTTTGAATATATTGTAAAAATGTTACGGGGCGGGATTCAGAGTCCAACGTCTAGGTATGTATTGGTGTATCGATCTGGTACAGAGCTATTTCGGTACGCGACGAATGGAACTTCAACTTGAAGTTCCCGTTCCATGGTCAGCAGGTAGAAGGACAAGGAAGCGCAGGAACGCAGCCCGACGCGACTCATATTATCATCTCCATCAGAATGCACGCGCGTGGTTCAAGGAAGCATCAGAACCAAGATATACCCGCGTCATGTTCGAGTTCGAGTGTGCCAACACCTCGTGCTATGGGTTCGGGAGCTTGTTAGATTCGGCCCCGACGCCGGGGCTCTTGATGAGAATGAGTCGAATAACTTCCGGTAGAATACTAGAGACGCCCTCTTCCAAAAAAGTGGTGGATGGACGAGGCTCAGGGGCCATGCCTCAAACGGTTGCCTCTTTTTCGCTTGCTCTTTACATCACTCTCCACTCGAAATTTGTTCCTGTCCGACCACACTGCGAGTTTTATTTATCACATTTGCAGTGACCAGCGAGCACCGCGATGAAGCAGAAAGAAATTTACCGGACAGCACCTTTGCGTGGTCTCCAACTTCCACTCTTCCTTTCATCGCTACCGGCACAGTCGCTGGCGCCCTCGACGAGTCTTTCTCAAACGAATCCCAGCTCGAAATATGGCAGCCAGACTTTATGAACAAGGATGACATCTACCTCGGCGCGAGTCCAGATTCAAAACCGATCGGATACGTCACCGATACCTCGAGGTACTTTCACTTCTTGCCAGCCGTGTCGCACGCGTCATACCGCTCCTTCACAGGTTCAACCGTATCACATGGGGGGCAGGTGCACAAGGACCGATTACATGGCGTGATCGCCGCAGGCACGGAGAACGGTGAACTTGCACAGTGGGATCCTGCCAAGATTATGTCGCATGCAGAGTTCGTGCTTCTCTGTGCTTCTGGACTTCGTTATTGATCATCTTCTCGTTTTTTCTAGCGCGTCCGAGTCGCTTATCCTTCGCAACACGATTCACTCTGGACCCATTCGCGGCTTCGACTTCAATCCTATTCAAACTAATCTGTTGTCTGCTGGTGCGGTCAGCGGGGAGGTTAGGACCAAACTTTTCGGAAAGTACACATCGTCACAACGCGTCCCAGGTCTACATATGGGATCTTAGTGATCCATCAAAACCTTATTCCCCTACTCCGGGCAATCGCAGCACGAAACTCGATGAGATCACCTCCGTCGCTTGGAATCAGCAAGTCCAATACGTGCTCGCTGGTGCGAGCAGTTCGGGATACTCGGTCATGTGGGATCTTCGTGGAAAACGTGAGGTTGTAGCCCTTGCTTACGGTGGTGGAGCAGGCACACTCGGTGGTGCAGTCGGTTCTGGGATGACTGTCGGAGGGAGGAGGGGTATGAGTGCTATTGCATGGCATCCAGATAATGTAAGTGCTGCTTACGTTGCCGCTCGATGTTCCGGCTAATCCAATGACTAGGCCACACGACTCGTCACCGCATCTGAGGATGATATGTCGCCGGTCATCATGGTTTGGGATCTTCGCAACGCCCGTGCGCCAGAGAAGGTGACTTCCAATCGTTTATCCTGCTGCTTTCTACTGACATGCGATGCATGAAGATCCTCACTGGTCACGAGAAGGGCGTATCCTGGTGTAAACAAGATGCCGACCTGTTATTGTCTTGCGGTAAAGACAATCGTGCCTTGTGCTGGAACCCGCAAACGTCGGAAATCATTGGAGAGGTGTGTACGCTCGAGTCACTCTTCTGATAGTTGCTGATGTACGTGTCGTAGCTCCCTTCTGCAGACAACTGGGCGTTCCAAGTCGAATGGTGCCCACGCAATCCTGATCTCCTCGCCGCTGCTTTCTTCTCCGGAACCATCGGTATTCACTTGTTGCAGTCTACCAACGCCCTCCCACCTTCTGTTCAAGCTACCCCAAGACCATCCGGCGCTCAGTTTTATGATGCACCTCTACCTGCGCTTCCTTCGGATCAAACTACCCAGGGTCTCAACCTTAGTCTAAAGCAACCTCCGCGCTGGCTCCGCCGTCCTGTTTCTGCTTCCTTTGGGTTCGGCGGTAAATTGCTGACCGTCAGCAACCTCCCCGGTGCACATGGCAAGACGCAGAGCAGCGTTGTACACTTGAGAGGGGTAGTCAGTGGGGCGGACGTGGTAGCGAGAGTCAAGAAGTTGGGGGCGGCAGACGAAGAAGGCAAATTAGAAGGGTTTGCCCAGGACCGCGTGGGCGAGCAGTCGCGGGCTGAGGAGACGTGGAAGGCGCTGTTGAGTCTCTTCAGATCGAACTCGAGGCTCTTCGGGGACGACGTCGGTATTGGACCCTTCACTGCGGGAACCGGAGCCGACTTCTTTAGCACCATGGGCGCCGCACCAGACACGGACGACAACGACGCGCAAACATTGGTCATTCCTCACACGAACTACCTAGTTGACTCGAGCGTAGCTGCTACGATGGGAAGCCGTCCATCTAGTGTCGCTAGCGAACACTTGAGTGTCAAAAACAATACGTTCAGGATATTACCATCTGACGAGAGTGAGACCGACAGGCTCATCACACGCGCGTTGGTTCTTGGAGACTTCCAGAGCGCTGTGGAGCTCTGTCTCTCAGGAAGAGCGTTGGGCCGACGCTCTCCTCGCCATCAAGGGGGGAGGCGACCTCCTGCAACACACTCAGAAAGCGTACTTTGAAAGTCAAACCACCGAACATCCTTACCTTCGTTTGTTCCAGAGCATTGTTACCGACGACTTCGATGACATCGTGCAGAATGCGGATCTGACAGAATGGGCGGAAGTATTCGTCGTTCTCTGTACCTTTGCGAGCAGTGAATGAATTTGGGGCCCTGGCGGAGCAACTTGGAGCACGACTCGAGTTCCAGGCTGGCGTTTGCGCTGAAGATGTAGCAGGCTCTGAAGACAACAACGTCGCGGATGCTTTGGAGCTGAGGAAGACGGCCACGCTGATTTATCTCGCTGCCGGACGACTGGAGAGGGTCGTCAACATCTGGGTCGAGGAGTTAGCGGAGGAAGAAGGGGATCGCGTCAAAGCATCTGACTCCTCCGAGTCGACCTCACGTTACGCTGCATACGCACACGCCTTGCAGACATTCGTCGAGAAGGTGACCGTCTTCCTTGGGGCCGCCCAGTACGTCAATGGGGATCTTTTAGTACCCGCTGGGAGCGCGGATGGCGCGGTCAAGACATATAAATTCGCGGCGCTCTATGACAGGTATTTCGAGTACGCAGAGATGCTCGCTGCGCAAGGGCTTGTCAAGGAAGCCTTCGAGTACCTGCACCTGATTCCCAAGGGATACAAGGATTCGGCACTAGACCTTGCGGCGGTGCGCGAGCGGTTGTCAGGCTTGATTGGACAAGGGATTCGTGTCCCACTGGCACCTTCAGCCCCAGATGCTCCCTCAAGCAACGTTGGCGTGAAACAGCCTCCCGTTGTTTACCAGCCTCCCCCTCCGATTCCGGCGCAAGGTGGATTATATGGTCTTTCTCAGGCGTACAACCCCGCCTCACAGCCACCCTACGCTGTTCCACACACTCCATACTACGCGCCGGCTCAGCCACTCGTCAAGCCGCACAGTCTGGGCGGTCCACCCGTTCAACCACCTAATCCGTCCTCCTCCGGTATCCAATGCACCACCTCCAAATCTGCAAAACGGAGGTTGGAACGATGCGCCTGTGGTAAAGGGAGCGGTACGGCGCGCCACCCCCAACTCAATCAGTGTCAGCAAGCCCGACCCCATCTTTTCTCCGTTCCCGAGCGCGACGCAATCACCACCTACGCCTGGTCCTTGCCACACGCAGGCGGGGCACAGCACATGTCGCATTCGTTGGGGTCTGTTTCGCTGTCGACACCTGGGCCATATGCAAGAGCTACTCCTCCGCCAGGACCTCCCGCGGTGTTGTACCACCTCCCGGTCCATATGCGCGCGCGACCGCCGCCTGGTGCGACGGGCCCCACTGGCCTCGCGCCGCATCCTGGTCAGTATGCCCCTCCGCCGAAGTATGCCGGTGCAGCAGCAGCAGCAGCAACCTGGGCCGTACGCCCCGCCGCGCTCGGCTCAGATTCAGGTTCAAGGACCATATGGGCCTCCTCCGTCGCAAGTTCAAGGACCGTACGCCCCGCTGCCGTCGCCTGCGCAGCATGTTTCGCAGGGTCCCAGTCCGTATGCGCCATCTGTATCGCAAGCAGGGCATCAACAGCCTGGGCCTGGTTCGTATGGTCCGCCGCCGACATTTTTGAGCCAAGGTTCGCCGCCACCCCAGGTTAGAGGGCCTCCTCCCCCGTTGGAAGGATTGCTGCCTCCACCACCACCTCCTGGTGGACCGAGTACCCAGGGTGCACCTACGCCGGTATCTGCGCGTGTGTCGGCTACGCCAAGAGGGCCTCCACCTCCAAGATACCGTGAGTGACCGTTGGTTGTCGGTTGAGAAGGTCACGTTTGACGCCCGACATATCGTTTCATTAGCACCGGGCGATCGCACGCACATCCCCGAGTCGGCGATGCCGATCTATAACGTGTTGACGGAACAGTTGGTACATTTGAAGCATACGGCTCCCGTAAGTCTCTTTTCTTTCATCAGTTTTGTTCTTGTTTTGGACTGACGGGACGCGCGGATGTAGCCTCAACAAAAACGGATGGCCGACGACCTGGAGCGACGTATCAACCCGTTGTCTGATGCGCTCAATTGCGAGACGCTTTCCAAGCCTGTGGTGGATCAATTGTTGGTGCTTATTCAAGGTGAGCGTGATGGTCTTCGGTGTATGGAGCCTGAGGAATAGGTTGATTGAGCGAATCTTCTCCCCTCCAGCTATGGCCACACACGATCGGGAGTCTGCTTTGAGTATTCACGTCGATCTGTTGACGAGGGAATCGCAGACGGACGATATTGGGTTGTGGATGTCTGGGATCAAGCAGGTGATCCTGCGTACTATGTGAGACTGTGCATTAGGATTGAAAGCGCATTGCGATGATGGAGATGCGGCTGTTTCTCTTTTCTTTTTTTTCTCTCTTCTTTTCTACTTAGATTTAACTTTCGAAAACAAATGATTCGACACGCTTGACAAAATTCGGGGAGTAGTTCAAACGAACGGAACTTCAAGTTCCCGTTCCATGGTCAGCAGGTAGAAGAACATGGAAGCGCAGGAACGCAGCCCGACACGACTCTTATCTACTTATCATCTCCATCAGATTGCACGCGCGTGGTTCAAGGAAGCATCAGAACCAAGATATACCCGCGTCATGTTCGAGTTCGAGTGTGCTCGTGCTATGGGTTCGGGAGCTTGTTGGATTCGGCCCCGACGTCGGGGCTCTTGAATATGGATGAGAATGAGTCGAATAAGTAACTTCCGGTAGAATAGAGAGGCCGTGGATGGACGAGGGCTGGCACGGACTGTAGATTACACAATAATCTGTCACTGACATTGACAATGCCCGACGATCATACCCTCCGCAGCGCTGGCTGTCAGATTTTGCAGTTTTTGTGATTGGCAATCAACCGAATACGTTCGAGCACCCGACCTGACAACCAAATCTTCATCTCGTCCAGCGATGACCGCCTCTGAAAAAGGCCTCGTTCGCACCGTCAAGCGCACAAGCAATCTCCGAGTCATCAGCCTCAGCGGACGACCTTTTCTCGAACCTCCGGTCTCTCTGCTCGCCAACACTCTACACCGTCTCCACCATGACAGACCCTAAGTCTGACGGACGTCACCACGGGACAGCGAACGATGGCGGGCAGGGCGGGCGTCGAGGGGAGCAAGCAGAGCGCCGCAGGTCGGGGAGGTCGGGTGTCCTATTACGAGCGTGTGTTGTCGGATGGGCAGCATGTACGTAGCCTTCCTCTTTTTCCTTTCCTTTCCTTTCCTTTCCTTTCCTTTCCTTCTTTCTTAAAAAAAAAAAAGCTCACCGTGCGCGCCCAATAGCAGTTATACGATGTACCACGCAAGAACGAAGAGGTATACACGCTCCGTATGGGACACACCGACACACCGACCTTCCTCAGGCTCGTGATCTCCCCGAACGTTCTCTTCCTCCTCTCACTCACTTTCTCCTCCCTAACCATTAGGTCCCTTCTCGCACTCCAGGGCGCACTGACCAGGTTCGAAAACACGCTGCTCAAGGTCCCGTGGAGCAGGGACGACGACGGTAAGATGTGGTGGTCGGCGGGTCGGATCGGTTGGTGTGAGGAGTCGAAAGGGGGTGGGTGTTGTATCAGGTTCGTATATTCATTTGGTGTCTTTCATTTGGGCTTCCGAGGACTATGCGCTTTGGTGTAACTTCCCGGACAACAATTTAATATTCATGGCGATCAATTTCCATCCAAAGAGTCCATCAGTGAGTCACTATTTGCTCTCTCTTCGTTTGACTCGCCGCTTATGCATGATCCGATGAACGGTTTTGACCGCAAGCAAGGTCAGGACGATGTTGATGGGAGAAACCGAAGAGAGGAAGGTGCCTTTTCTTTCTCCGGGTAAGAAGGAGAGTCACATTGGCATGATGCCTCAGTGAGTGGTTCGTGGGGTTATATTGACTTTTATTATCTTATACTTATATTTATGTAGCACGGACCGCAGGGCGATAGGTAGGTGCACGCGAGGACGCTTGACTACCAGCGCGCCCACGAACGCCCAGGCTATTCCTGGTACGGTCCAACATTCCACCGACGCCCCCAAGATCTGAACCTCTTCCAGCGGGACCGGTCCCAAGCCGTGCGAGCGCGGATTCCCGAGCCCAAGTCCTTCGCGACCGGTCATGGGTTCCGCCATCCTTCCCGTTCGCCAAACGCTCAGCGGATCTGGTTTAACAAATGGTGGTGGCGGCTCGCCGGAACCATCGTGCGTGTTTGGATTCGTCTCGATTTCCTTTGTAGGGTGACGAACACTTTTGGTTCAGACTTGGTGGTGTGTGGATGCTGCCTTCGGTACAACCGGTCGTGAGTCCCATCATCATTCCCTTTCGCTAAACGCTCAGTGGATCTGGTTCAACAAGTGGTGGTGGCGGCTCCGGCCCTCGAGACCAAGACATCAGTGCCCTTGTTGCTGTCGCGAAAGGGCCGTGGAAAGGGCGTGTCCATTCTTTTCGAGCATCCTCACGTTGCGCGCCCACCAATCCTAGTGGAAAGGTTACCTTAGAATCATCATAATGCCGCTTCCCTTTATGGAGATAAAGAAGAGATACAGAGGTTGCAAGAGATGCAGTCGACAGGAAAGGTGAAGTACGGGATATTCAACTGGAGGAACACGCGCAGCAGCATCAGGCGTTTCTTGAGGTGGACTGTGGAGGAGGAGTGTGTGCGGATTGAGATGTCGGTGGAGCAGGACTCGGATGGGGTACCACAAACTGACAGTATGATTTATGTTTATCGTACGTCTGCTTGCTCCAATCCACTCCATCCATCATTGACTGTTGAGTCGGTAGCGTCGACCCGGCTGCCTGATGTCTTGACTTCCTCGGACTTCTCCCGCTTGACTCGGATGGTGTCCCAGAGTCGGAATGTCATTTCACTGAGCTGAAATGGTGCAGGTCTTTCATGGAGATGCCCAGGGTGAGTCAGGTTGATGACAAGATCACACATCAGGCTGGGGACCGTGACTGGCATTATGGTGTCACATTATTGCTTTTCAATAACTTTGATATGATATAGGAGTCAGTCCATTGGCATTCTTGATTTCATTTGTTATTCCTCCGGGTAGCATTGATTCATGATTCCATAAAGTTGTGGATGTGACTTTCATATTACAAGATTGATGTGATGCAGGTCCCCTAGTACTAGTACTACCTGCTATATGATCCCTATGAATGCACAATGATATTGAAATATAAATGTTTCCAGGTGGACGTCTTTCATATATGATGTCTCACCATTCTGGATATTCTGACATCAAAGGCAATGAAATATTTTGTCTGGGATGGTTGGTATGATTGACAACATGGAAAGTATAAATTTGATGCATGATCACTTGATGATATCCCATAATCCATGATCATATGTTGATATTGAATCCTCATGAACCATCAGAGTGGTGTTTATTGATAATATGACATCTAATTGATTGTCTGTATTTTACATTTGGATAATGCATGATGATTTGTTGATATGGAATGCTCATGAACCATCAGAGTGGCATTAAATGATTATTCACTGATCATCAGTTCTCTTAATCACAAATATATATCGGTATATATTACATGCCTTCAGTATGAATGTAAATAGGCAATGGATTGTAATTCTTTCTCAATATATGATGGTTTCCTGACAATAATTATGTACAAAGACAATTACAAAACAACATAGATCATGGACCTCCTGCATGCTATTATATTGTCATCACTTATAATTGTATATCACTTCCATAGCATAATTGTATTTACATGCCAGAACCATCAGGTTAAATCAGCTCTTCACCATTTCCCTGATCATAATGTTAGGTATGTATCAGAACTAT